>JAHZMX010000080.1:6762-19880 GCA_027743895.1 Seira musarum
AGGAAGACCTTTCAATTTTTGTTCCTGATTCCAAACAAGTTCCTGGATTTTGGCTTGTTCTTCTTCATCCAGCTCCTCCATTGGACGAACCGCCTCAATTTTATTACGGTCTAATGTTTCTTCACCTTCGAACAAGTGATCCCACCATCTACAATGTCAATAGATTGGTTTTAATTAATATTTACTAAATTTTATTTGCAAAATCAACACGAACTTACTTTTCCTGTGTTTTCTGTAAACTTAAAAAGACGCTTTCACCAGGATGAAGGCTCCAATACGATTCATCCTTTACAATGGGATTTGGACAAACTCCAATCGACAAGAGTAGGTTCTGCGCTTGAAGGAACAACTATTTTAATATTTCGCGTGGTAATTTCCACTCGGATATCACGCTTAGTCTTAACTTCTCCTCCCACAACGACAGCAACATCCAGATCTTTTATTGTTTGTGACCAAGAATATTTGTCCGTTTTTCGACCGTTATGACAGCTAAATTCTCCCACTTTTCCTTTCTCTAACTTTGCCAATTTATTATCTTCTTTATTCGGGATGCTTTCTCCAGACTCCGACTCCTTCTTCGATTTAATCCCTGCTGATTTTAGTTCAGAAGAAGCAGACGTTTTATCTGACGTCTTCGTAATCTGAAGCTCATTCTGACCTGATGGCGAAATAAAACTTTCCCACTTTTTGAACTTGCTTATTATCAACTTTGCAGCAACACCAGGAGGAAATCCAAATTTTGACTGCTCATCATTGCTTACCATGAAGAAATCGGTTCTGCAAAAAGAAATCATACATTACTTTATTATTATTTTATTCACGGATAATCACATTATGAAAGCTTAACTTGCGGTTTGCACTCTACTCTTCTTGATAACTATACTATCTTGATTTTGCACCATGTATCACATTTGAAAAGAAAATTGCAAATGTGCAAAATAATTCATTAAGGATATTTTGTAAACGTTCGATATGAGCGTCGTCGGAAGGGGAGGGTAAATGTGCCAAACGAAAAAAATTAAAAAGATGTAGTGGATTCATTTATGAAGGTAGAACCAGATAATACCAGATTCAAGTGATCTAAAAAAAATGTTTGTACAAATTATAATTTTACCTTCGGGCAAGGAAACTGAAGAAATCATCGATAAAGCTATCTATGTTTCCCGTCTTATGTAGAACCGATTCGAAAGCACGGTCATTGTCATAAGAACTCATATTGAATTCACTGAAACGGGACAAGTTCGAAAGTCCGAAACTGCAACTGCAGCGAAAGTCGACTCGGATTGCGGAAGTGTAGATAATAATTGTAATTGTAATTCGAAAAATTGCACAAAGCTTAATTTTTCCAGGCCAGCAAAATTATTATTTTTATTCTGAAGCACACAAAGAATTGTAGAAGAGAAGAACTTGATTTATTATTGGAGAATTCTATTATTTCATTCCACTAAACTACAAACAAGGAACAAAGAAATGCGTGGATTTTTAGAAAAGGATTCAGGTGTTTCATAATTTTCTACAGACGTCAACAATTCAAAGTATATATATATTGTAGAATTTGAAATTCATGAATTTTCTGTGCACCATGCACACACCGCAACAGATTAAAAAAATTCAAACAATTACAATGCGTTCTCTATATACACTCGACGCACTTATTTCAGTATTCGCAACAAATGCAAAAATGCTTGCAATAATATTTTGTCCGTCCGTACTACACCTACACTACATACATAAACATGGGTAAACAATGAATTTATCTTTGGATCGCATTTGCATTTCTTCAATGTGCTTGTGCACCATCACATCTCTAAATAGCTCTAGCTCCTAGTACTAGCTCTTTACATTTACGAGCGTGAGTGAAAGAGGGATCATATGACATAGGATACAAGAAGACACAAGAAAGAAAGGCAATGGCTAACTCTCTGTATATGACATAACATGTGGCCGTGGCCGGCGGTGGTTTTCTATTGACGTTTAGCAAAAACAAAACAATAAATATTACGAGAAACACTTTAAAACTGGTGTATAGTAAATAGTTACTAAAGAGTTAACTTATTTAGTTCTAACAGTTAAAATATGGAAACTGAGAAAGGTGGATCATCGTGGGAAATAGTGGATTTGATCCATTCGCTTTTTATCCAACCAAGGTAAAGGAAGATAAAATCATCTCATTAATAAACGTACATTGAAGATGAAAGAGTAATTCATATTCATGTTTAAGTATCAATTTAATGTATATAAATTAAATTCTTAGACCAGGGGCAATCCATGATTCTCCCACGCAAACAAACAGTATTAAATCCCTTCCCTCGTCCCCTTCAGCAAGTGTTCCAAGAAGCCAAAGTTTCCCCGTCAGAAAGAAAGTGCAAATTAAGTCGGCCCCTATTAAACCTCCTGACATTGGGAATGTGTCTTTATTCCCTTCTGTTGAGGAGTCCGCTCAAATCGACAGCGCGGTACAACAGTCACCTCGACGAATCCCACTTCGGAGTGCCATAACAAACATAAGTAGTAAGGATGGTGACACGAGTCAATCATCCCCAAAAAGTAGCGCAAGCTTGCCCTCCCTTGCAGATGAAGGGAAATTGAGAACACTTGAAGCAAAGCTCACAGAACCTTTGGGGGGGCCGTCTGTGTCTGGAGGGAATGTTGGTCGTCGAGCAACTTTGAACGAGCTTCCAGTTACGCCAAGTCGCAAGACTCCTCGTTCTGCCAAATTGTTTTCAGAACTTAGTCCAGAACAACGTGGAAGACTGGACGATCTAGCCGTGAAGTATTCAACCGCCATTGATTTTAACGAGTGCAGGAGTGTATTGGATGAGCTTGAATTCATTTTTCAACTATTTAATACTTCCAGCCCACTAATCAAGATGATGCCATCTAATACCTCGGAATCTGGTTCTAGTATACCACTAACATCGACAGCAGAACATGCATATTTTGCAATTAAAATTCTTTTGAATCAGTTAAATAAAACTTGTACGTCGCTCCCAGTGAGCGTTATACAACAAATTGTAACAAACTATGCCCATAAGATTCCAAAACCTGTACGATTGCTTGTAGAGGACTGGATAGTTACACAAAGACGCGAAGCCGCGGAACGTGCTGTAATTAATGAAGAAGTTTCTCCTGAATTATGCAAAACTGTGACATTTAAAAGCGAAAAGGATGGGCGGGATAATTTTCCTCACCAGACAGATTTTCATAACTTTTGCAAGCAACGGGACATGTTTTACTCAATCCGAGAAAATTGGACAAGCACTTCAGATAATACGTGTAGTAACAATAACATCGTGGATCGTAACAAAACGCGAATGAGTTTTCCTCCAACTCTTAGCTCAGCCTCCGCGTCACGAGCAGCCGACACTTTGTCCTTTAAAGTCCAGTCTTTATTTCAACTAAATAACAAGTCAACAAATCTCGTTCATATGGCCTCTCTTTTTGTTTCCCATTATTTATTGGAAGCAAGATCACTTGAAGTGGGAGGAGTACCAAAGGATGATGACATGAAAGAATTTTTTCAGTCAAATCCGAACAAACTTCTTCAACTTAACAGTCGTTTTTCTACTGGGCCGGGGGAAACCATCGACAATGACCAAAAATCTAATTTGGCATTCCATAAAGAATTTCTCCTTTGTAGTGGGCCAAAGTTTGTTCAGCATGTTATTGATAGGCTTGTCACTGAATTGAAAACAGTAAGTTAATAATAATTATATAAATATATACATATATTTTAAATATTAACATTAGCTTTTTGCTCATATTGTCAAAACTAAATTTTAAACTTGTTTATTTTTCATTATAAGGTTGCAGACAGTTTGGACTGCAACGATCAACGAAATCCGATTCAGTTGTGTCGTTGGATTAAGGATGCGGCTCATCTTGCGAGACTTTTAGGTTATGCACTTTTTCTTCCTTACAATTCTGAGGGCGTTAAGGAAGTTGAACAGTGTATCGGCAAGGTTGAGAATGAGTCAATATTTCGCGAACATGCTCGCATACGAAGCTACCAAACATCCCCCATAGATTTAAACCGTTATGTTGAGAATGCTTGTCGTTCGGGAAGACTTACAGCTACATGCCCCTGGGTGATTGAGTACCTGATAGCGTGTGATTCAGTGGCACTTCAATTGCCTTGTTATCTTCCAGTTATACTGACCCTGTTTTCATTAAATAGGTTTATTTTAAACGTCAGTACATCAGCATCAAAAATTTACTTCTTATCAAACTCAAATAAAAATTTCTTGCGGTTCTATATGGGGATGTTGTTTTCGTCGAGAAAATTTCCAGACTCTGTTTTTTCCTATCTTAAGAATCAAAAGTGCAAAAAAAGATTAGACAACAGTCATAGTATTCACGACAAAGTCGTAGATTCAATGGAAGAAATCGGATACCATCTCACAGACTTTTTTTTCGAAGAGAACTTTAATCGGATGAAGCGAATATTAAGCTGGGGAAAGTTTGAAGTTTCTCATCCTGCAATGACTGGTATGTACATAACTTATTCGAAAACCTTCAAGTTGTAATTTGAAGCGTTGAATCTTTTGAACATATGTTATGACCATAACGTTTTAACTATATATTTTGATAGGAGGCATTAGGCATATACGCCCGATTCCAGCAACGGATAAATCTGCACCTACTTCCAATACTCAGCTTTCAAAAGAGAAAGTTGTGCAAACGCACTTAGAAGCAACCTTTTTCGATCTTTATCCGGCAGCGCTAAAACGAAGTGTGGATTTTACGTCGGAACGACTGGCTGCAAATTTCATTACTTTGACAAAGTCCCAAATACTTCCAAACTTTAGAACTATGTTATCTATGCAGGGAATACATGGAGTTCGAGCCGCAGAAAAATGTAGAATGAAAATAACTGAGGAGATGTCTAAATATTGCGTTGATAAATGCTCGTTGGCCATTAAATTACTTTTAGATCAGTCAACGACACAGAGCGTTTTAAATATCTGTCAACGAATTGCAGTGCGTAAGGCAAAAGAAATTGGCAACGAGTGGATCAAGAATTATATTACTGCTGGTATGAATAAATACTTCAAACATACTTATTTACTTACATTCAAAGAAGTACTTTGGAAAACCTTTTAATGATTTCAATTATGTATTTAATGTATTGATTTATTTTTTGTAGGAATGTTTCCAGATTGTGGCTTGGAAGGTTTGGACGAATTATCCCTGTCTCGCCAACCTTCATCGTCGTCGTCCTCTGCACAAACCGGGAAAGTTGCCGCTGAGGACCCGCCTTTTGAAATTCTCATTTTAATTCATAGGATGAATCGGAAACTACAATCGCGCGAGACAATTGACCCGCAGTTAATTGATAAAGTGCTGGCATGTTCTAGTTTTGAGAAATCGACATGGGTATTTAATCACTTGATTGAGTGGGGTATGAGTTTATTGACATATCAGCCAACGCTGTTAACTTGTGATCGAATCAAGCAATTAATACGTTTATGGAAAAGCGTTTGGAATCCTGGCGCAAAACTAATGAATACCCGAAACCTCATGATATTAACGAATTCGGACGATCCCAGAGATAGCTGGATTAAATTAGGAACGGTTACGCAACACTTGGTAGTTGAAGGCATGGTTCAGCTGGATAATCTGGAGCAACAGTGCTTTGCATTGATAAAAGAGGAATGGCCGGATGAAACCCACAAAAGAATTTCAGAGTTTCTGACTCTGGTTTTAGAAACTTTTCGCATGCGAACTGACAGTCAAGGTGATAGCACCCAAGTCTTGGACTGGGTGGCTTGGCTTTGTTCGACTCAACCAAATCATGAGTAATTTCCTAATTTGCTTTGACGGAATAAAATCAATTAAACAACTGCATGTCTCTAGTGATTGGTAGAGTAAATATAATTTCTTATTTGTATTCCTTATTTAAATTATGTTTACGGATTTAATTAGTTTAATTAGTTAGTTATATAGTTATTGGAGATTGGCAAAATCCAATTGATGTCTTTATCTAAATCTTTAGCTAAATCAAGGAAAAAGTTTTTGAATAGGCCAGAATCTATTAAATCCATGTCGTCTTCTTTTTTAGTTATTGCTTAGAAAATTGTTTATTACTGGTTTTATTGAACAGTGCTTCTGAAGTTTCTAAAGACTATTTTTCAAAATTTACATTTATATCGTGATTCATAATAAATATTTTATTTCAATAAATTAGTGTTTATAACGAGACGTACATACTTGATTTTAATTTTCAACATAATTTTAAAACATATTAAAAACTAATTGACTTCATTAGTACATATATATGTATATTTTAAAACTCTTAAAGTATAAAATGTCTTTGACATTTACGTTTTCGCATTCAATTTCGGTATTGACTAATTCCATTGTAGTGATAGACTAAGAATTGCGACATATTTCGGTAGGTTCCATGATTATCTCATCTAATGAATTAGTCTGCGGTTTTGACATTTCATTCTATGATATAACTTCAGATGAAGAATGTAAGATAAAAACCACATTCTTAGATAAAACAGCTTACTATAATGTTTATAAATAAATTATGTTGGTCTATTATTCGCGTTATATTTTCTTGGCATCTCATCGTTGTCGATATCTGTCTGAAATTTTAGTAACGAACATATTTTAACATCTTAAGTAAAACGATCGTATGAGCGATAGAATTCAACATTGATTAAAAAGTAAAATGCTCATGCCCTAAATGACTAACGTAAAGTAAAATTATACGATTCTAAACCTCTAGGTACAAAATACAAACACTAAAAATCGCTAAACAATTTAACACTTTTTAGCACGTCGACGTGTTGTTTTCCCACATCTTAGATCCAAGTAATTGGGTAGTTGGAGGTTGAGGAGCCGGTTGCCGTTTTATCGAATGAGCTATTATTCATAAAAAATAAGCGTGGAATTAACATGAAATTCATATAGGTTTTTGTATTAAAAGAAATACAGAGGAAAAGAGCAGAGACGTACCATTTTTGCTTGGATAAGTTTTTACGATTCCGGTGAAAATTCCTGGGGGTGGCAGTTCTTCCAAAGTAGGAAATAAATGACCAAACCTAGATTCTAAATCTACACCTTGAGAGAGAACAAATTCAATATATTTCAATTAGTAAATGTACACACTCGTATATATTAGTACGTAGTATGTATGTGCATTGGTTGTGCATGAGATTTAAAATTCAGTTTTCTAGTTTGTGCACATAATTCTATAATGGTTTATTAAGAGTAGGAAACAGACCTGTGTAAACAGATGGTGATGAAGACCCTGATCCTGAACTAACGGAGTTTATCGATACTGCGGAATTTACGCTTCTCATTGACGAATTCCTAGTTGGAGGGGGAGGAGGAGGGCCTCCTGAGGGAACAGGAGGTAACGGACCTAACGTTCCGTTGACTCTCAGTTGAGGCGGTGTTGGCGCAGGACTTATCCTGTGTCGAGGTGGTGGAGGTGCAGATGAAGGTGGAGGGGGAGGAGGTACATTAGGCGGCGCTTTATTAGGCGGCGGAGGAGGACGTGCTGATGGAGGCCTCAGTGGTGACATCCGTACGCGCGTTACTCCATTCTGTTTATTTGATTTAAAATAGTAATTCTTAGTTAAAAAAGGGGACAAAGAAAGTGGATAAAACGTGAATGCTTACGGCAATTATTCTAGGAGGGGGCGGAGGTTGTCCGGAAGCATTCATTGCAGCAAATTCCCGGCCTGCCGACCGTCCCATCGTTCTATACTCAATACTGGCGGCATTTGGAGTTACAGGCGATGCAGTCCTGGGCATTCGCATACTTTGAGCCCTATTAACGCTTGTTCCACCCGCTGAGGGTGGAGTAGCGGGTATGGAATTTGAAGCGTCTGAATTTTCACTCCCAGCGTCAGGAAGTGGAGGAGGCGGAGGAATGTAAAGACTAGGTAACTTTGGAGGAGGATTAGGCTTTATACTTTTCCCACCTCCATTGATGCCAGGTGGTTTTGGAGCCACGGATGGCTTTCCATAGTTCACTGGCTTACGTTCCGTGATGCTTTCACCACTTGAACCAGGTCCCGTCTATAAAAATCAAAATAATTATAATAAAACAAATGAATTTGCAATAATCCTTGACATTCCGGGTTTTCTCCATGTAGTATGTCCATTCGAATTTGTAACTACTCACATTTGATAGGGATGGCTTCAAGTTAGAGGGTGGGGGAGGGGGCGGAGGTGGTTTATTTGCAAGGGACATGTGGATGCTAGATGGACTCGTATTATAATTTCCCGATCTTGTATCACTATTCGTGAAATGATTACTTCCGTGATATGAATTTACACCTACACTCTCTCCAGAACTGTGAGCATTATGATTTGTCGTGGAAGAAGAAATTTCATTTCTATGAAGTGTACTTCCTTTGCTTCTAGCTCCTGACGTTCCAACAGGCTTTAATTTTGGAATCCCACCAGCAAACAAATCACCTAAACCCAATGGTCCCGGACCCGCTGACCGTCCGCCGCCAAACCCACCCCCACTACTGCTACTATTCGTGCCCACTGAAGCGCCTCCGACTGGTGATCTTCCGTTGTTTTTATTAGCTAAAAAAGAAATATAAATGTATTTTACTTTTCATTTTAGCTTAATGTCAGTCATAATCATATTGCACCCAAATGGCGAATAAAGAACAAAAGAAAGCTACTTCAGTTTTCATTAAATGCTATGCTTTCGTCTAACACTCGTTCAGTGATATATGGAAATGAAACGCAGTATGCAAAAGTATTTTCTAAAATTAAATTAAATTTTCTACCTTCATTTTTGCTGATAGTGCTCACATTTGATCTATTATCAATTTCACATGTAAACCAATCCAACTCTTCTTCAGAGAAGTATCTAAAACTAATCAATCTGACACTCCCCATGATTTAGGTGCTGATTGCTTTTCTTCTTATCATGTTGTACACAACACAAAATGTCTTCATCTAGTTATACTTCATACTCAAATGATAATGCACCCTGGGCAATTATTTTGCAAATGTGCTCACCACCATTTCTCCACTTACTACATTATTTTTTCCCAATTGTAAGTTTTATTCATTATCATCCAAGAGCTCTAACAATTTTTTCAAAGTGTAACTAGATTCTATATTGTAAAACTCCGGCACCAAGCACAAAGAGTTCTGAAAGCCGAAAAACGTTGTTGTTTGTTGGACTAGCTATTTTGAACTTCATATGAATATGTCGACACATCAGTACCGTAAATCGATGTAGGACAAACAAACTCGAAATTGAGGAATGCAGTGTAATGTGAGGATAAGTTAAATACATACGAGCACGGAGTTTTCATACGCCGGCCGTCTTTTATTCAAAACGCTCACATATATAAAAAGTATGTCTGCAGATACATTAATCGTTGAATCTAACGATTGTAACGTCAGTCAGCCTTGCAAGTTTCAACATGTTTTATACTTCTGACGAATCTAATTTCATTTTTTTAAAAGGTGTCGTCGCAAAAGATGTGAATAGTTCTCATCCACGCTTGCGAGACAAGTGTCCATAGAATTATGTATGGTCTTATTAATGTGTGCCAAAAACAGGCATCGTAAATGATCGCAATGGGTAACCTTGAAAACACATATCCAACCGTCCCTCTGTGGCCGGATGTTTTAAAACAGTTTACTATGCACTGCATCTACTTGGAAGATTTCCAACGCTGAAGCCAGAGTGTATAAACTACTTCCAATGAAGTTGGTAGATTATTATGCGCATTTACATCAAATGATTTCACTTTAGATGCCATCTATGCCGAGATGATAAGGATGCTTAATTTAAATTCTACCAATTCTACTTTCAATCCCATCTAAATCTATAAAATTAGTTTTTTTCTTTTTTACATTGGCTTAAATTGAAAATGGTGTTTCGACTAATTATTTTTGCAAAAAATACATAATGTAGCCAACCTATTTTAGTAAATATCAACATGTTCATTTAGCCTATGCGTTTTCTTGCTTTCTTCCGCGATAAAAACTAACATGCGCTATATCATCATCGTATTCCTCATAAGTAAAATAAGGATGGATGACATCAAATATAATAGACACTTAACATTTGTAAGATTTGTTCAACGAACATTATCCTCCTCGTTCTACATTTTTCGTGTCAGCACTTCGTAATTCTAATTTTACTCTCACTCTTAAAATTGTCTACGTGCAGAAATTTTTGATTTAATGGTATTTTGATATGCTGGAAAATTCATCGGTTTCAATGCAGGCATTAACTACTAATTGCATATAATTGCATTGCATATTTATTCTACATATATTTATTAGAGTGAACTTACCACCGCTTTGGCCGCCTACCAAAGGCGAACTTCGATCATTAACAATTGGAGTCTTCTTAAGCTTGGCCCCTTGGCGGATTGATTGGAGCAATAAATTTCGGCCATTTGGATCGGGTGTCCCACCACCTATGGGTGGTTTTAAATCAAATGATGGCGGGGGAGGTGGACCTGGAGGTGGCGGAATCGGCATTTTTGTTGTATCACAGCAAAAGTTGCAAACACGACAGGAAAAAAGCCCTTAATTTTCAATGACTCAAGGATAAATGCATTGAGGACCACTACTATGTCAAGTTTTCCGTTAAATATTGTTCGTGCAAAAATTGCATTTTGCTAATTAGGATCTCTTGAATCCTTTCGAGTAATTACTACCACATACCACTCTAAATTCACTAAAATACGAACGGGCGGGCATGCACTATGCACAGTTAAGTTACACTACATTGCACAATGACAAAGACAATTAAGTGCCACTACTATGTCAAGTTTTCCGTTAAATATTGTTCGTGCAAAAATTGCATTTTGCTAATTAGGATCTCTTGAGTCCTTCCGAATAATTACTACCACATACCACTCTAAATTCACTAAAATACGAACGGGCGGGCATGCACTATGCACAGTTAAGTTACACTACATTGCACAATGACAAAGACAAGACAAAATTTGAAGTCTGTAGCGTCGTTCTTTGTATCCTACAGGCACTTTTTAAAAAGACATTTCCTCTGTTCTAAATATATTATAGTTCGTACTTATCAATATTAAAACTGTCATTCATAACTATAACATAAGAAATACAAACAAAATCATATTATTATTATACGTATTGTGATCTGTAATTTGTTAAATTGATAATATATTTTTCCTTCTCATTCACAATTTACAAGCACGCACAAAAACAAAATATTATGCGTAAAGTTTACTGTTTATATTATGTAGTGTTAAACATTTGGAACATATGGCACTGATTATGAGATTAACAAAAGCAAAACTAATTATAAATCGCTTTGATGATATATCCACGAGGCTCGAAAAAAATCTTCACCATTTGTCATGCGACTCACTAACGATGAATGCACAACAATGAATTCCTTCTTTTGTTTAAATTATAGTGATTTTCGGTTAAATATCTGGCCGGTGTGAATCAAAAAGCTGAAAATCAAATAATTAAAACTTAATTATTTAAATGTTAGCACATACTTAAATCATCACGGACAAAATTGCTTTTTACTGTTAGGCACTATGTACTGGTATGCACTATTTTTCTCTATTAATGATTGCGACTAAACTACGGCAAAAGGAAGAATAATGAGGAGCGAGCGCATGAAAGCGACTTTGTTTTCGTTCTGAGAGGCTGTAATCAGTAGACAGTTATTTTTAAATCTAATTTCACGTGCATTTAGAACTACTTAAGTCCATAATGTCCATATTCTATTCTCCAGAGATCACGTTTGTTCAATAAAAAAGTCAAAATCCTACTCAATGTGTAGTAGTTCAGTAGTCGTACATAAGGAGTATAGTTCACTCTGAAGGAAGTTCTTAACGATTCCATTCCGATTTGTAGAAGTTTGGTTTGCTTGTAAGGCTTCATCTCTCTTTTTGTGCAAATGAGAAATGACATCGACACCTCAATTTTACCCTCTGTCAAGACAGCGAGAAGAAAAAAACTCAATACCGTCGGTATGCTTATGAATGCATGTCTGTTAGCAGGAACGTATTTATAGCATTAGTATTTCAGTTGTTATTTTACCAATCTAGGTAATGTCTCCGATTCCCTCATTTTTTGGTAATTAGTCTGCATGGGTCTGATTGGAACCTATAAAGCTATACAGTTTGTTTAACTTGTCATTGTTATTGTTACGTAACCTCGTATGCAATGTCATAATCGTCATAAGTTTATTTACCGTGGCTTACGCTTATACGTTGACAAAGGATTGGAATTGTTAATGGCGAACGGCAATGAACGTGATTTGATTAAGCCAGAAATAAAGTAAGGAAAGAGATTTGCTAACGCTTCCTATGTCGTGAGCCATGAAAATTAAGACTACTAAAATAAGACAATAAGGAGTTGATATTGCAAGAGCTTAAAAAAATTATACCAGAAAATAGACCAGCACAACATGCATGAACGAAAAACTAAAAATATCCATCTAACTGAGCCCTACGTGGAGTATTGAGTTACTTTCACGCATCTGCTCACCTCCCCTGGTCTAATATCGAATTAACACGTTTTTATTTGCATTCCACCTACTCTCTGTACTTCCATGACTTTTCGGTTTCTTTGTCGTTTTCTTTTACTACAAGCTTATACTTTTCTAAAAGATTCGGAATTTGTATCCATCAATCCATCCGTAAATGGCGGGTGGTAATTTCGTTTTCCTACTCTGCTCCACCGTCAAAATGGTATAAAACCTCAGCTCAACAAAATTCAATTTCAAAGATTTCAAGTCAAAGATAAAATAATACATACAGTGTAACTTCCGAATAATTGCACCCCAGCGGGAATTTTAAATTAGCAATTATAGAGAGACTCTATTAATGAGAGACTCTCCATATAATTGCTATTGTCAATTACAAGGAAGGTTTGCTCATCTGATCGAATAAACACAAAAAATGTTAGCGTGATATGATACACACGCACATTACAAGGTTTATATAGCAGTGAAATCTGGATTGTGCTTTATAAATTTTGCATTGTACACTATGCTTAAGATAGGAACTTGTAAAAACTGGAAACATAGCTCGGATAGGAACTGTCCACACTTGCAAAAAATGCGATAGCAATTATAAAGGAGGTATTTTTCAATGGAAGGGGAATAAAAATAGGAG
>JAHZMX010000081.1:0-23413 GCA_027743895.1 Seira musarum
CCAAAAACCCTGTTTATTATGCTTCGTTGCTGTTTTTATTCTTTCGACCTCCATCCATAATCCATGCCTTTACGTCAAATTGTTTTTTGTTTTGGATCGAGTTATGCAAGTTTCCCACTTTTGAAACAGTCACTTAATTCTCAGTGGGAAATTCTTACTTTTTGGATAATTTCCATAGTGAATATGATAGGATGGAAGAGGAAAATGGACAAAAATCGGATATTTCCCAGAATCAATTATTCCCACTTATACCTTCCTTAGGCGGACAGGAATGAGGAAATTGTGTTTTCCTCCAATCTAAATTGCCTGTATGAAAACAAAAGAGGACAAGACAACAAGAGAATATGTTCATATCATATCACATCACTTACAGCGACAGTGACAGTATTATTCTTGGCCCCCATGGTTTTCCTTCACTGTTTACTCTAGATATTTTTGGGGAAACATTAATGCACCCTCATAAAGAACTGCTTTCCTCCGGTTTTTCTCCATTTATTTAATTCCCATTTTATTGAACGGAAACAAGAGCAAAGGTCAGAGAGTGAGAGAAGCAAAGCAAAGTAAAACTGTGCTAATGCTCCAGTCCAGTCTGGTACATACCATAACCTACAATTAAGTTTTTTTTGGGGGCATACTGGGTTGGGTAAATTAACTTCTTTAATGAAACCCGGGATGTGTGAGGATTAACAGGGGATTTGCCTTTTCTGGGAGGATGGGATCGATGCAACAGGGTTTTTCCATTTCTAATTGTAAGTGTGGAAAAAGGGCTTAAGAGCTTTAGGTATGTATGAATGTATCTTGATGACATGACATGACGGCGATGGTAGTGGTTGAGGGAAGAAAGTGTGAACAGAACTTACTCACACTTTCCCATCCCGTTTAAGTGCTTAATGGACCGGCAATAATATTCTCCAGTCCAGAAGCAGCGGTATAGCCAGAGCCATAGCGGTCGCAGTCGCGGTCACACTCTTTTACTTCTCTGGGGCTTTCACCATCCTTGTTTTGCTTTGCGATATTCAGCGTGCACTGGTTATGATGTGTCCGTCTGTCTGTCCGCAGGATAAAGCTGAAAATTGACTTGAAATCTATTCGAAAGCTTCCTGAGCGTTTTGAAACTTTTTAAATCTTCAGCTACGCATCTACAATTTATTGAACTGCTTTATTGTCTTTATCATTTGGAGTGTATTTGATAGGGAAAGCTTGTTTGTTTGGTAACATCTGGATCTGGGCAAAGAGAAATGTTAATCTTCAGCTAAATATATCCTTGAGCGTTGAAGGTAGATGTATAGATGAAGTGAATTGAATTCGCCATTTAATTCCACGTGAGTTAGTTTTAATCAAACCCCACCAACTTTCCATGATTGAGTTGAAGATTTCCTCCCAGAATTACAATGAACCTTGGGTCACCTTATGTTATAGCACATTAGGGAATTGGGTTAGAAAGAAGGGGATTCCATTGCTTTCAATTTTACTTGGGCTGGCTATGGTGAGTTTGGTTTGGTTGGTGGTGTTTGAGAAACTTTTGTCTTATCTCCTCAACTCAACTCATTCCATTACACCTTTTTTAAAACAAAATCTATCAGAGACCAGACTTGAAAATGTATTATTTTTCATCTCATGCTCCTTGCTTTTGTTTCAAGAGCTTGTACCCGATCTAACGGAATCTTCATCGTCCACATCCCATCATCCTTTTTGGTAATCTCAAATTGCTCACGTAGATAATTACAAAGGAAGGTTGTTCACGATGATGAGAAATAGTTCTCATCATCCTCATTTCATTTGCGAGAAGCAAAGCCCGGCATTAATTTATAAATCGTCTCGATTCACAAATTGCCAGGATCAAGGATGAAATGTTTTCAAACAATTTTTTTCCCAGTGGGAATTCATTTTTCCCCGGGAAAATATGCAAAAGTGGGAAATTCTATTCGATAACATAACGCGGGTTAATTGAACTGTGCATTACGATATAGCCATTGAGTAACCGTATTCGGTTGGCGGAGATGTCTAAAGTCTCCAAATTGCATTTTCCTTAACTTTCCCAATTTGAATCAAATGGACTATACATTCCCTACAACCATTTAGTAAATACACTTGGTTAATGGCGGGAAAATAGCTTCTCACATATTTTTGTCCATTTTCCCGGGAAAATAAAAGTTCTGGTATTTCCCACTTTCCATCCTTGCGCGTAAGTACACATTGGGGACTATATACGTCACATATTTTTTTGTATAGGTATTTTGTGTCGCGACTAGCGACTTTGGGACGCATCGATTAGTATTCATTTCAATTCCTTCGTCTCTACTGCTGATATGGATCTCTAGGCACTACTGCAATTGCATTGACAGATGATGGCTTCTGGTTTCTCCTCTAATTTACTTCTTTTGGAGAAGCAATAGCAAAGCCGGGTCTCGGCAAGACAAGACAAGGGGGAAGATGGATGATGATAATGTGGGTGGATACAAAACACATACCAACAGTTATAGTCATCTAACATTCTTTCAAGGTTTTTACAACTTACTGCATCTTCATTTTCATCTCCATGTCCCCACCTTTGTTCGTTCTTCTCTCTTCTTTACTTGGACTTGCTCTTTGCATTACAAATTAGCCGATGAATTACAACACAACAGAATATAACAAATCGACCTTTTCGACGTCGTCGTTCAAGCCCCTTTTTAAAGAATTGACAATTTGTAGAATTTATCGAAGGTTAAGTAGAAATTTTTAGATATTAAAAAAGTCCGAGCCCTTTAATTATGATATCGTTGAAGTGTTTATCTAATCTCACTTCAACTATATTTTAATGCACTTGTTAATACTTCTCTCATAACATAACTATAACTATAAATTGTATGAAAATGCAAATAATTTATGAGTATGGCGCTACCACAATCAGAGCACTCAAGATCTGCAGGGAAGATATAACCCCATAAATATTTTTTTATATCGTTTCACTGCATCAGAAAAGCAATTAGTTTTGAATGTGAATTGTGTCACTTAAAATATCGGCATGGGGTCGGTCGTTGTATATGCATAGGCATTTCGTGTGGTTTGGTTTGGTTCAGTCTGCGTGATTTAAGAAACATTGTTTTTTTATTTGCATTCGATTTGACTTCGACTTTGTTTTAAATTAACGCTACTGTACTGAACAGTTTTTATGGATTTATTATCATTGAGAGTTACGCAATTTCGCAATAAAAAGAATTTTTAGTGGAGTTCATGTCATGTAGAGCATCCTACTTTATCAAATGAAATGAAAAGGCAAGTGTTTATTAAAATCCTTTTTGTGTTCTTGTTCTCGTCTTTGAAAAGACTCACAGTCGGAAATGCGTAGTCGGTTGTTTTAAGTAAGCAATACTGTTAAGCTCTGCTGGTGTTTGAGTTTGACTGACAGATTCCCAGGTGTATCTTGAGAAATTATGGCAAAGTAAGCGAATTTATTTGATAAGAAAACTTGTACTCTACAAGCTTTGGTGCGGTCATCATATCCATATCATGTCAAGAACTTATTTTTGATACAGAAGCTATTTAGATAAAAGTGGGATAACCACAAACCACCGACGTGATGAACATGATGAGATTTGCTATTGTAATGTAATGTGATCCGATCCTCATTGGAATTTTTATTTATGTATTTCTTTCGATTATAAAAAAAAATTTATTGTGATCATCGAACAACGGTACCTCCTCGCGAGTAAGTACAAAGGCTTGAGAAGGAGGAGCCGTCATATTCGTCATTTTGACAGCTTGAGACTCCCTCACAATTTCAATTGCAATTCTATTTGATTCGAAGGGCAGGAGAGAATGATTTACATTTTTATTGAGAATAAATAATTTGTTTATGGGATAGTTTGTGACACTTGGGATGTGTCGAAGTGTTAATTATGGCTCTTTGATTGAAATATTTTGCAATGGAATTTAAGAACTTAAGTAAGTAATGAGATCATGATCATGACTCATGACCAAGTTAATTAAAGTTTTTTAGAACAATTAATGTTGATGAATGACGGTGTCAAAGTCTAAGAAGGAGAATGTCATTTACCTGAACATGTACCTGTAGCCCTTTTTTATTCAATGGAATTTCATCAACTTTCCCTAACCACTACCACATCACATAGACTCTCCATTTGCCCATTCATGAATTATTCTTTTTCTGGAAAAGTTTTGAGACACAGCGCTTGTAAATTAGTTTGCCGTTGGGGAATCCAGAGAAAGCTGGAAACTTCTGAAACATTCAGGGAAATGACCATGTAGGGGAGGACGAACGATATAAATCTCTTTAGCCCAGTTTAAATATATTTTCGGGAAATACGCGTAGCAAAAGCATGAGCATCAAGGGAACTTGCTGGCATTTTTGTTCTTCCTGGAAGATAAAAACCCCAAAGGACACTACAAATACAATGCAAGATACAATGGGGGTAACGCTGGAATGGAAATGGAATGTTTGCCTTTTCCCGTCTCCAGGAAAGTTAGGGCTTTAGGTCTCACTGGTTTGGTTAAATAATGAAGTAAGACGAGAAGGCGAAACGAAACGAACTTGTTGGTTGGCTTGGCGTGTGGGGAAAATTCTTAGAATTTTACGCCATTTCGACATGTAGATGTGAAGGGTCGAGCAAAAAAAAAAAGAAATCCGATGTGATCTGGAAAGCTCATTGAAGTCAAGTACAAATTACTTAGAAAGGACATGAAATAGAATAGCTTCCATCTTGATCTGATTTTAAAAATTGATATTAGATTTTCACTGAAGACAGGATATTAATTATATCCGGTGTCCTCTCAACTTTTAATGAAGGAAAAAGAGGATATTGAATAGATAACTTCATTTTTCCACAAAAGATGAAAAATTTCCAATTGTGGTGTCCTCCTGTTCGCCCACATGCAAAAATATTACGAGAGGAAATTGCTACTTACTCTTAGTTCGTGGGGGCGGACTTAAGGAAAAGAATAAATTCAAATAAAATTACTAATTACGTGATAATCATGATCATGTTCCGTCGAAAACGAAGAAATGTCGACAAGGTATCATTACAGCACCGCTAGATTTAATTCTTCAAATCGAGCAAAAGGTCACATGATATGATCGATTGAAGTCCTGTGGAATTTTAAGTCTTTTCACCCGTTACATTTTCATGTCATGTCATCATGTCACGCCATACCATTATCAAAATACATAGTTTCATTTTCTACAAAAGAAACTTCAATCGTTGCATATTTTTTTGGAATGGCGTTGAAGCAGAAAAAAAAGTTTTTTTTATGCATGTCTGGTGACACCGACAACAACGTGCAAAAAAAGTTTGTTTACGAAGAAGAATGTATGGGAGCATAGCATTCTAGCTCAACTTCACTTCACTTGACTTATTCACAGAAATTTTCAATAAAATATAATAGTACTTACTCGTAAAAAGTGAAACTTTCGTATTCAGATTTTTTTTCTAGTTCAATTTTTTTCGCTAGAATGAAGAAAAAAGCGAAGAGCGAAGCCATGCATGGCTTCTCGTTTCGTTAGTGCGTGCAAATTTTCGTGTTCCCTCGAACTCGGGTTTTTTTTTGCGAACGTATGCAAAAAAAGTTTTTCATCTCTGAATTTTTTAACAAAAGGAGAAAAGCCCCCTCGTTCCTCCCGAGAAACTTAGTTGAGGAGGGAGTAAAACGGTAAATTTTGATGTTATTTCCATGTAATGTAGGCCATAAAAATCCGATTTTTATATCCAGCATGCTACAAACGCTACGGGTGAAACGTTGTTAGTGAATCGAGCGGGAGCCAGGATGAAGATGTTCTTACAAGGGAACCATCTTAAGTGTCACGCTGTTCGTGCAAATATTTGTAGTTTTTTATGATGATTATCTTATTATTATTATTTATCTTGAAGTCAAGGTGTGTGGATTTCTAACGAGTCAAAGGCAGAAGTGCAAAAATACTGCTATACCTCATTTTTTACATACAAGTGCAGGGGACACTTGAGGTTGTTCCCTTATTCTTGGAGAAGAATAAAGGAAAATATTGTAATCCTTTCTGACTGAGCTCGACTTGACATAAGAACGGAATGG
This sequence comes from Seira musarum, assembly GCA_027743895.1. Taxonomy (NCBI): domain Eukaryota; kingdom Metazoa; phylum Arthropoda; class Collembola; order Entomobryomorpha; family Entomobryidae; genus Seira; species Seira musarum. The sequence continues at coordinate 6,046 of JAHZMX010000081.1, forward strand.
CTTTGGCCCAGAAGTATTATAGACTTTTCCCTGCATGGTCATAACGTAGTGCTAAAGAGCGTTATACATAAACAACGCAACCTGATGTGATGTGATGTGACGTCAATCATATATACACGTTCAGTTCACTAAGACTTTCTCCATCTTCTTCATCCTGTTGAATAGAAGCGAAAGGGGAGAAAATTGGATGCGATAGGAAAGCACCAGCTCCAAGCAGGAGCAATAGCAGTAGCACCTGAAGATCCCGATATTTATTATGATGGGTGCCCTTCTTCCACAAGAAAAAATAATTGGGGGAGCTTTTCTCTCTCCAAGAAGAAGGGAAGTCGTTGTTCATGGAATGAAATGAAATGAATGAAGAACTTTCCTTGAAGGCTTAAGTCCTCTCTCAGTTTATTCTTTGCTCAGCAAGGACAATACATGCATGCATGCTTACTTCCTCGCCTTTCCTTGAGTTGTTCGAGGAAGAAGGAAATTTGTTTACCAAACCAAAATCTACCAACCAACTTGAATCGAAATCGAATCGTATTTTCTTCCCTTCTTCCTTCTTTTGGAAGAAAGGTGTAGAATAAACATTAAAAAAAGTTTGTCTTCTTCTTCCTTTTTCCTTTTGATCACATTTCTATTCAAACAAGCTGAGGAAGAAGAAAACTCCAGAGTTTTAGAAATACTTTGTGTTCGCTTAATATCACTTTAGAAAAGAAAACTTTTTCATGGACATGTAATTTTGGTTACAGTTGCAGTTACACTAACACAACCAGGTCTTATTTCTCCCCTATGAATTATTAAATAGGATAAAAATGAAATATTGGAGCGACCAAACTTTTTTTTACCTTTTGGAAGGAAACTGGGCCATTCATATGCCGTTGCTGTTGCCATTGCCGTATACCATGATGCATTTAGTCGCTTATCATAATTACCGGAGAAAATATAAAAGGCTTGTGAAATGTTTCCAGCTGCGGCTGGGACCTTCCTTGCACAGCAGAATGGAAATGGGACGTGATTAATAGCGCCATGCTTGTGCCAGTGTTATTTTAGAATACCTAGGTAATTTATTGCTGTGGTTGTAGTACTGACGTTACCTGACACATTAAGTCTGCCAGGCATTGATTAAGGTCGCACGCATTATGCTCATTAAGCCTTGAAGCAACAAACAAAAAAAAAATGATTGAAAAGGTTAATCATAATCGCTATTATAATCAGAGCTCTTTACGGTGTAGCGGCTTCACTGTCTTGTCACTTCCATGTCATCCTCCAACTCCAAACTATTTACAAACTCCATCTATTCCGCTACAATAAGTGTCATGTCATGTCAATCTGCTTGCTCTAGAGCTAAACATTGTCTGGCTTGGTTTGGTACTTGTGTGGTGTAGCATGACCTTGATGATGATCACATTTTGCAAAATGTGAATTTTGCAAAGGGAAAATCCGACCTTCGTTACAATTTACAATTCCATGTTCCTGATATGGCAAAAAAATGCATTTGTATTCTTGAAAACTATTTCAGAAAAATGTGAAAACAAGCAAAAGAAATAATCCCTTAGCGCTTCACTTGCTTGACTTGAGTAGAATGAGTAGGCACCCTCCGGAGTAAAATTCATTCATTCATAAAAAAGATTAAGATGGAGATGTTGTATGTAATGGAGAAATGAAAGTAATTTTGCAAAGGTAAATATTTCCTTGTCATTTCTCTCCCTTATTTGTTCTAGCTTCAGGATAAAGATCAATTTATGAAAAGAAACATCATCTCAGTCAGTCAGGACATTTTTTGAATTTTTTATTTTATTTTATCAGTCCAGTGTATTTTGTCCTGTGGGAAGAAAATTGAGAAAAGGTAAAAAAAGTGAGTTCTGCTGTTTCTGTTTACTTTCCATTTTCATCTCTCACGTTTCACTTCACCTCCTTCTCCAGTGGATGGAGCATGAATGGAGCGGAAGCTAAATGTTTGTGTTTGTGTGACAAACCCTTCTTCTACTTCTCCTTCTTTATTCACTTCAGCTTTCAGCAGCATATTTTTTTTCTGAGAAGCGTCTTTTACACAAACTACCGATGTCATGTCATACTAGTCATCATGAATGAATTTATAATGTCTGAGTGAATAACTGGTAGCTGGAAGAGGAAACTGGAAAAGAAATGTAAATAGAAAAGTAAACATTAATCTCGTTCTAGGAACCTTTCCAAAAAAGATAAATGAGGATGAAACGCCAAGTAAAATCCATCTCCGGCAAAAAAAGTAACGTAGGTTCAGGTAGGCCCTCATCATATTTACTTTTTTTCAAAGGGGATCATGCAATTCAGGTGAAAAATATTAGAAACTTTCTTTTAGCGTGCCCAGTTTTTCTTTTAGATCCTTCTTGGCTTAAGCGTTCTTTAGTTTAAATTTAGCTGAAGAAGCTGACTTTGAGCGAAGTCCTTTTCCCCACTTATGCTTGTTTGAATAACTTTTGCGTGAAAGTAATTTTCTTTTTTTTTCCCAAGTCTAAAAAAAGAAAGTCATGTGCTGCCGTAGGTAGTTTCATTGACTTTACCTCAGTCCATTCCATAATTTTACCTTTTTTTTCCTTTCATCGCTCTAGCCCTAGCATCAGCCAAATTTTTAGTGTGGGAGGAAGTAAAAGGGGATTCAATGGGCTTTATATAGGCGAAATGAAATTTTGTGCTTCCTCATTTCTAGAACGAGAACAAGAAATGAGTTTTTTATTGCCATACAATTAAGCTGGTTAGATTTTGGGTGCTGAACGGAAAAGAATAATTTTCCAGAATAGGTTGGAGTTGGAAGAAAGAAAAGGAGAGGAAGAGAAATGAATGAAGTTATCAAGATTACGTTCCTTTTGTGTAGTAGACGTAGTCTTTTGAGTGTGAACTAACATTATATTATGCTTTAGTCTCTTTTCTTCTTGGATGAATGGAACATAAGCCGTGTTACCTGACTCACATCCACATTGAATCGACTCGAGTCAGGTCAGGCAAAGAAAAAGATTGAATGATAAAGCACGCAATAGAAAAATATCCAGCCTTCAACTTTGTCATCACCAATTTTTCCAGAGTTTCATTCTTCCCGAAATTGCGCATAAATTAAAAACATTGTGGTCATATTTCTTATTTTTCGTAAGCGAATGCCCCATAAATTATTTGTAGAATGACACGTTCCAACAAATCCAATGTCCTGTCATTGACATACAATTGAAATCCTCAGCTACGCAACTACTGTTTCGCTGAAATTGTCAATTCTTAAAATTAGTGCGTGCCAACAAACCAACAAAAAAAAATTTAAGCATTAATTGGGATTGGGAAGGAATGAGCTAATTACTACACAGTGTCGTGTCGTATGGCTCAAGATGTCAGTCTTCTTTTGCTGTTCTTACTTTTGATAACAACTATTTTTATCAGAGCAGTTACAGTTGCTTGACGCATGTACTAACGTCTTTTGGAAGCCATGTAAAATGTCTAATGACCATGCGACGATGCGACCATGCCAAACCATAAAAACCACCTGAGTGAGTAGAGTAGAGTAATGTGGTTTTCGTTTTAATGAAGCGTAACTAACTCTAATTATATGATCGCATAATGTTACAGTAACAGAAAAAAGACAGGTGAGCGAGCAATCACACAATCGAAATCAGAAATTACAATTGTATTGTGTACCAAATGAACTGTAGCTATTCTAGAAGTTCTTGAATTTTAGAAGTGCAATTTTTGATTAGTTTCAATTAAATAGTAAATTAGAAAAAATACAAATGTGTTACAAGGAGAAATAAATAGATTGAGTTAAAATTAGAACAAAAACATTCCAATACCTAACATTCCATTTTTTTTGTGGGAATTCTAGTGAAAATGTTGAGTCGACAGTCGTTTTACATGGGTTGCTTGCATTTGTATGAAAATGCAGTTGCACAATTTACCGGTCAGGATGTACACGAACCAAATAACATCTGCGAGAATATTTCGAAACAGCCGTGCGTTCTAATAAAAAAAACTGACACATCATCGATATTTCTTAGTTTTGGTGTGAAAATTAATTAGATTTTTATTTTGTGTTATTCCAGGAAAAGTAACAATCAGAACATGGAAGCTTTATCATCCCACCGCAACTCCTTCGACTCCGCATCCGCCTCAAATGTGGTCAGCCGGAGGNCCAGGAAAAGTAACAATCAGAACATGGAAGCTTTATCATCCCACCGCAACTCCTTCGACTCCGCATCCGCCTCAAATGTGGTCAGCCGGAGGGAGTCTGCCGAGAAAATTCTGGTGAGTATAAGATTGAGTTTAAAATCTTCCATTTAAAATTTTGTCTATGGAATCCTTAGCCTTGAAAACTTTTGTTTTTGATGGAAAGGAATGGAATGTAATTAAAATTGGCGAATTTTATGTAAGTATTTTTGGAAAAGAGGAAATTGAAAATTGAAAGTTTGTACTTGAAAGGGAGGATATGAGAAACTGAAGTACCTATAAATATTCGGAGAAAATCGTTCAAAATTCGGTTTCAATTAATAAAAACGTCTTCAGGAAGTGGTACTTCTGTTCCAAGAAGAAAATCAATCTAGGGCAGGAGCAGAACTCCTATAGAATTTACGTCATTCGAAATTAAGACGTCAATTAACTTCTTCATTATATTCGTAATGACAGTAACATTCGATTGTGAAAAAGAAGTCTTTTTTGCCAAAAAGAATGATTCAATGAAATATTTTTTTCTTTTGCAGAACGCATCGTAAACAAAAACCAAACTTCTCCTTCCTTTCATAGTTCCACTAGTGGCCGCTAGGTGCCTCGTGCATGCATCTCTACTTTGTTCAGCCTGAGCGTTCATAGTCTACTTTAATGCTTCACTAGGGGAGGTCTAGATGGCAGTCATGTCCTTTGAACAAAAACATGTAGCGGCGTTCAGGAGTTCATCATTCATTTTCCTTTCGCTATTGTGATTGCGATTGTGACTTTGTGACGAGAATAGATCTTCATTCTTTTGAAAGCTTCCTGGCATTACTTTTAAGCTGAACGCCATTAAAATAATTTTGATTCCGTAGACAAACAAAATCATGATAAGCCTTGTAAATAAGGCATAATGGCATATCACTACGTCAATAAAAAATAAATATAAATTGATGGTGTTGGCAAATATGTGCTAATACCATCACCATCGCATGCTAAAGTAGCTAACTACCACGAATTGAATTGAAATTGCGAAGTAGTTAAATTGAATAAGCAGTTTAACTTCCGACTTAAGCTTCACTTGCAACAATTGCTGCAGAATTGCAATTTTCAATTGCGACATTCCTTACATGCATTCTTTAGCTGAGGAAAAAAAATAACAATAATTTTCACATTCAAAAGATATATCATTACTCGGAAAAGGATAATTAGCATCCTTAACTCGCTACAAATATTATTGATGTTCTTATCTCAATCTCGCCTTGTCTTGTCGCGAATGTCCTAGATTCACTTTAAAAAAGCTACAAAGTGAGTGGCATGCATAAAATAAAATAACATGACATGGTCAGCTCAACTCAAGTCAGGGCTGCTTTTGTTCACTCTCTATCAATCAGTTCAGCTCACCATCACCTCCTCAAAAATAAAATGAAACTGAAAGGAGGGAAGTAAGTGTAGAAACCGTACTTAAGCTCCTACTTACTTTAAGCCTCAAGTCACACTTTTAAGTACTCGCACGCCAAGCCACGCATTCTTCTTCTGGCTCCATATGGCTTCTCATTGCGTCATGTAATGTGATGTGATGTCGTGAAGCCTTTAAGTGGCAAAAGCAAGTAAGTACGATTGACGATTGAGACTGAGACATTAAGCCCAAAAATAATTACCTACGCCGACTTACCATTAGTGAATGAGTAAGTGAGTGAGTGAGTTCACTTGAATGAGATGATTACCATTTTCCCCCTTTTTTCATTATTATTTATCTCAATCTTGCTAATCGTATTACTACTACCTTTGCTTGCGAAATGTTTTTGCTTCAGGAGAAAGTATAAAGATTGTGATTGGAGTTATCTAATGATATGTACTTTACTTAGGTACGTTAGTTAGCCAAGAGGTGGTGAATGGTGAATATTAAGTTCATGCCATGCTTTTGTAGTACATTACTTTACTTCTTCCCTTTATTTCAAAAGGAAAAATGAAATTGTGTAGGCTCAAGTTTGAGTTGCAGTTGGACGTAATCGTAATCCCAGAAGAGTAGTTTTCGACAGTTGTTGTTGTGCGTGCGTGTACTAAATACCTTTGTATCGCACTAATGGTGGTGTGGCAGTAATAACCATTGTACGCAGCAACAGCAGCAGCAGGAACACAACAATAACAACTTTGAATACATTATGCTAAATAGACTGACTGATAAAGATCGGAATTATTATTATGGCTTACTCTACTCTACTGTTTCGCTGTTACGTAATGTAATACAATTGCAATGTGCCGTACTTATGTTCCAGGGCATAATTATAATTATAATTTTCGGCAGAAGTTTGAAATTGCCTTGAGCTCTGGTTCGCTTCAAACTTTTCCCATTTAATTTAAATATGAATGGCCTCCAGTAGATCCGGATCATTGCCATGCCATGCACCGCACCTTATTTTCAGACGATAAGTAATTGTTGCGGACCATAAATAGGTGCCTACTTAAAGGCTTAGGTCTCTATTGAGCCGTTGCCGTTAGATTAGGTCCACCTTTTCATAGAAATTTTTGGTGATGATGGTGAAAGGCTCATCAGCAAAAATCGACCATCTCATTACATCGCATCACATTGTCGTCATTCCTTTTTCAATTTTAAAGTTTCGGTATGTCAACCGCAAACGCCAAAGTCAGTGCCATTGCCACTGCCATGCAAGACCAACGTCATCTTCTTCATCTTCATTTTCAAACTCGAAATTTTAGATGATTTTTTTTCATCAAAGCGGCTCCTGTGAAATCCATGAATCGTGTGGGTGACTGCACTACAGGGAGATTTTTTTTCCTGTGGTTTGCATTACGTTTCAAGTTCAAATTTCATCACGTAATATGTCTTCAATTGGATTGGATTGAAGAATATTTTTTTTCGTGGTTTTTGGTTTTCTTTTGCTTAATACCATGAACTCCATTAAAGACGCAAATAAGATGAGGATGATGAGGATGGGTCTTTATGAAAACAATGAAATATTTTGGAGAATTTCATCGTTTCACATTCTTCCGTGCAAATTGCAATATAAAAAAGCATCATAAAAAATTCGAGATTGAGAGAGGAAGAAAAGATGTAATGTAAGTACGTTGTGTTAGGTAAGGTAAAGGAATAAGTTACCAACAACACAACCGACCAGCAAAGCAATTCCCCTCAAAGGAGAGAAACCAGTTTTTTATGAACCACGCGAAAATTGACTTTTTTTTTAAACTTCAGCTTCGATTTCCATCCGTTTTTTTGCATCGGGACGTGACAAGACATGCTAAGCCAATGCGAAGTCGTTGATGTTGATGTTGCATTGTAAGTAAATATTGTGTATCCTTTTCCTGAAGAAAATGATGACTGTGTGGCGTACGTACATCACAAAGCGTAAAAAATCCAATCATGTTCGTTGTTTGTCTGTTAAACAAGTACATTTGGAGGAAGACAGGAAGGATGTGATGTGATTTGATGTTTAAAGCAAACCAAACCACTCAAAAAACTTCTTTCTTACGTGATTTTAGTAGATTACATATTATTTTCGTGGTGAAAACTTAAAAGTACACACACAATCATAATCATCCTTACTTACCAGTCCTTGGTTTGGCTTTGGCCGTAAAAAATCAAATGAGCTTTTTAGTTCTGCTTGTTTCTTGTTCAGTCAAAGTAAACCATGCATTTATCCTCATATGCGTTAATCTGGACTGGATTGGATTAATGTGGGTAATCAAATCATCATCATCATCATCAAATCTCCAAAAAAATGTTGCTTCAACATCCACAGACAGGAGGATACTGCTCATGTTCATGATGATCAAACAAATCCCAGTTTATTGACTCAACTTTATCATCATCTTTTTTTTGGTAGAATCGGATTCGGATGTACGGCATTTTTCAAGTAGAAAATTGCATTGCAAAAATTTGCGAAACCCAATGCAACTACATAATTTGAGCGTGCCTCTATATTTGTTTTTTTCATAGCGGTAGATTGATTAGATATTTTTTTGCTGATGTTTTCTGTGGCTGTGCTATGTCACGCTGTTGACTTTTCAAATTTGCCAAAGAGCCACCACACCACATCGAAGCCAAAGCCAAGCAACCACCTGTTCCGTTTCCTGTCTTGTCTTTAAATCAAATCCCTTTACTTTCAAGCATTTCCATTCTACTTTACTGTTATGCTATTTTTGTATTCCTATGATTTTTTTATGACAGGTTGGGTTGTGGTAGTGGTAGTGTAGCAGAATATTTTTAGACGAGAGATAGAAATGAAGCTAAAAATGGAGATTGAGGTGGAAGTGGAATGATCACCACAATCACAATCGCAAAGATATACCGGATTATATGCAATGCAATGAACTAGGTTGACAACAACCAAGATTTATGTAGACACTCTTGTTAAGCAGGAGTTTTCACTCTATCTTGCATATTAATTTATGCTTTAGTTGTTATGTTAGCTCTGGCTTATCTAAAGATAAAGAAAAAAATTGTGAATAATGTGACGAACGTAGGTAGTACAAGAGCATTTCTTCTTCATTTTTTTTCTCGGAAACTAAAAAAATAAAAATATTTTTCAACTTTTTGAAAACATTCAGCATCCTCCCACCAAAAATCTAAGGTGGATTGCATTGCATTCAAGATTTTTTAATAATAGCTAATTCTTGTAATCAACGGGCTTGATTTCCCACGATATACGAGACGAACTTCCGTTCCCACCTTTAGGACTTCTCAACCGTGTCCAATTTTCTCCGCAAGCTTTTATTTTTATTTTTTTTCAAAACCATCGTCATTGCCATCATCAAACTTAACCGCCGTCATTATCACAAATCACAATCCTTCCCTGCCAAGTCAAAGTAAATCAAAGTCAAAGGACAACGGAAAGGAAGGGCGGGCGTGTGGGAAGATGTGGGAAAAAATTTACCTGGAAAAAATGTACGTCTTTTTCATTTCGAAACTTCAAACTTGTTTTACATTTTCACTTTTTTTCTGAGTATTCTCAGATAAGCAGAAGTAGAAGTTTTGCTCTTTTTTTCCAGGGAAGATATTCATATTCTTCTTCATCGGAATTTGAATGGGAACTGCGGGCTCCCAATCAGTGACTTGGTTTGGTTTGGTAGTTCCTTGTAACTTTACTTGCGTATGTACCCATTAGGTATATACCATTACCATCTTCCCACGTAACGTAGCCCAATTAAATTGACTTTCTGGAGCAAAAAAAATAAAATAAAAAATGGAGAAAAAAACAAGAGCCTAATTATAATACTTAATTGCATTATGATTCGGTCACCTTTTTCCAACGTGGGGTGATCGTCCTAAAAAATGTTTTTGTTTTTGATTGTAAATATTTTTTTGGATAAATAAATAAATTACTTGAGCGAAATTGCCTATGAAGGTGGAATAATATCATACTCGATTGGATTGGATGGATGTGGAATGAAATGTGACTTCTGTTTACTGTTTTTTTTTTCGTTGTAAATCATCAAATTTTAATACAAAAAAAGTAATTTGCAATTTCTTCTGAGTGGATAGTTCGTGGTAAAAAGTTTGAGGCGACGACAGTTAGAAAAACATGACTACTTATTGGCCTGGTAGGTAGGGACATAAAATAGCTCGGAGTTTTACTGGCTCTTACCTAATGGATGATTTTCGTATCGTTTTGATTCAATAAAACCCGTTTTTTTATTTACCCATTAAAACCCGTATTAATTTATTTTTAAAACCCGTCAAATAACGTGACTTATGATAATTACGACTTCCTTCGTATTTGGCTAATGATGAAATTCGCAATTAATTTGCAAATTCCTTGAACTATCCAAAATTCGCGCGTGTTGTTGGTTCAAAACGAAGCGAATGTTTTGAATTCATATGAACTGCCAAAGAGTGTCATGCAAAATGGCTCTGGAGACTGAGGAGTGGCAATTGAGTAGGAATGTTTGTTTAAACATGTGAATTGTAATTGTAAAAATAGACGAGAAAGAATTGGAGCGGAGTAAGTATTGATTGAGCTTCGCTTGATCTCACAGGATTTTTTTGGTGAAAAACATGTGCTCCAGGCTTAGACTCATTTCTCTTCTCCTTCTAGTTTCCTCTAGAGCATAAAATGGGAATTAGTTTGACACTCGGAGAGAAAAAAAATCTACTTACGTCTGCAATTGCTATTGCTGTAAAGAAGAATTGCAGTTGTTGCTGGTCCCACAGAACTACATTACTACATCTGCTCAACACATGTTTCCCCATTGTCTTTAGTTTGCTCTCTAAGTCCAAAGATATTTTAACAAGAATACGTAACACTATTAAACCACCACCACCGCCATCATCATCTCATCGCATTCCCTTGCCAAAGTCTTGTAAGTAAGTAGACTTACATTATTGGTTCGCCTTTGCTTCTTCCTGAAGAGAATGTTACTTCAAGGCTTACTTCGGATTCGAAGAGTTTTATTTTTGGGCTCAATTTCAGTTCAGAGAACTTTTTAAAACACTCGCAAGTGATTGTTGTAGTTTTAGGAGTAGATGTGAAGAAATAACATATTTTTGTTGTCCCAATTTGTAAACAGTTTTTTTTTCGCAAGCTGTTCCTAACTCCAAGGCTCCATCTCGGCTCGGCTGTTTTTTATGCAGGGATGAAAAGTTCCCTACTTTTGAAGAATTTTCTTCCCAGCGGGAAATTGTATTTTATAATCACGAGCTATTTACTATTTGGGCTACGCATTACTAGAAAAATATATTTATATGAACGGAACGTTTCTGGTCGCCTAGCCGTTTTCCTCATTTTTCCCAGTGAATATGATGGACGGGAAAATGAGGTATTTACCGGCATTTTCCACTTAGTTTTTCCCACTTGGCATGATTTGGTTCGGCTTGGCTTTGTTCCTTCCTTCCTTCCACCCTATTTCACTATAGCATACCTATTCGAACTGGATTCATGACAACTTCATTTCTTCTGCCTTGAATAAGTACTTACATAGCCATGGCCAAAATGAATTATATTCTCTGGGAATTTGAGTTGAGCAAGTTGAGTTGCTCCAGACCAGACCAAACGATACACGTAAGTAGGTAAGTACAAAATATTGTGCTGCTGGAGAAGTTAAAGAACAATACAACTACTGAGGCGTGAACAACCCTGACACGATTTTTATTGGGAAATTTACAAGCACGAGGCATTACAATACCCAGTTTCCGAACATAACATAACATGTCTCTCCAAAAGTTTTGAGACGAGAAAAAAAGATGAGTTTAACATTTTGACGAAATGTTTTCCAAAATAAAAAGTTGGAAATTACTTATTTTTAGGATTAAATGTATGACGTTCTTCGCTTAGTTTTCCAATTTATTGGAAATATTTTTTAATGAAGATGCTCCTCTTCCTTCAGCCTCAACGCATGAACGCCAGTCACACGGAACCGGACTCTTCTCCAGAGTTCCGGGAGAATCGATGTGTCATCATCGTCGCATTTACTTCTGGAAATGAATGAATTATTTCAATCAATGCAAATCGTATCGTATCAAATCAGCAGAAGAGCAGTAGCAGTACTCATTTTTTCTAATTTGCAAAAAAAAGTTAATGCCCATAGTCTTAAATCTCCTCACAATCATTGTGAGTAGGGATGGATGGATATGAAGATCCTGCAGCGTAAAATAACACTGTTTAGCTCAGCATCCTTTCTTTTGAGGATGAGGTGTAGACGCAGCATGATCTTATCATCTCATGAGAAAAAAAAAACATAACTCTGAAAAGAGTACATACGTATGTAATGCTAAATTGTAAATTGTAATTCTAAGGTATACTGAATTTCAAGAAGAAAAGAGCCAGCGGCAATAGGAATAGAAACACAATAATAGTGGCTAGTGGCCCTTCTTCTTCTTCACATGAATTTTATTCTTCTTCTTTGATGTTGGCTTGAATTGAATAGGAGTTACCAAGTGAGAGCCAGAACAGGAGGCAGATGTGTCGAATGTAATCGTAGTGGCATGTGAAGCTTACCTTTAGGTTAACATGAAACCCATATGCGTTCTCACCACCATACAGCATTAGCAACAAAGAAGACGAGGAGAGTATCGCAATTGTGCCGTGCCGGATAGGGCTCAGTTTAGTTTTGACTCTTGCTCGAGCAAAAGGCTACCCGCACGCTCTGTGTCTTGTCTTGTCGTGTTTTACTTACTTTGTTCAACAAGCGTCATTTTCCTTCACAGAATATTTTTTTATTCATGTGAAACAAACAAAACACCAAAAACTTTGCTGATATTTTTTTGGGATATGAAAAATCTTATTTGATTTTCGCCAAGTCGGTTGTTACTTCGTGCCTGGAAAAAGTGGGACAATAGAAGATTTGCTGAACCGATTGTCGATTGTCATATCCATTTCTTCGCGAACGGATTTTTTTTGCAAAGGTGGCATCCCATTTATTGCAAAACGTGCATCCCATAAGATATTTGATTTGCAAGAAAAAAAACCTTTTTCAGAGAGAAACCGAAATTCTCTTTATTCACATATCTTCACATGCAAAAAAGTTTTTTTACTGTTTGTGTTGTTACTTGAGTGAGTGGCGTTGAAAGTTCTCGCTCAGCAAATTTTTAAGTGATAAGAAAGGAACCGTGAGCGAATTGAGTGAGAGAATGTGTACATGTGCCCGTTAGAATATTGCAAAGCCAACCACAATCTTAAAGTGCATTTGATTCAATTCACAAAAAAAGACTCGAGGAAGAGTTTTCTTCATTTAAAGGCCCATTGTATTCTCCCAAAAAACTTTTTTCATGAAAGAAGCCAAAGCGAAAATTTAAGGCAGATGCCGATGCTATTCTACACCTTCCTACATGCATGAAAATATGTACACTTACTTACTTCTACTCCACCTGAAAAAATAAGCGAGGAAGGAAAAGGAACATCTGCTTCAAAAAACATTTTTTCAGAAGAAGAAAAAAAATTAGGAAGTGGAAAAAACTTTTTGAAAAATAAAACCGAATGGATGATCGTGCTCGTGCTGAAAAAAATTTTTTTCCAGGGAGTAACGTTATATAATGCATTGCATCATAATTATTGAAAAAGACTCCCGTATGAAATAAAACTGTCAGAATTTTTTGGCTTCAGCTCCTCGCCTGGCGTGGTTTAGCTTCCGTGATCATTCATTATTCAAATGATGAGGAAAAGGATTAGGCAGTGGAATAATTCTATGCTTTGAAAAGGGTTACGGGTTGCCATTACTATTGTGTTGAGAGCATCAACATCAACAACAACCCATGAGAAAAAAAATATTTAGGATCATCACATCGGTCGTTCTCTCAGATGGAATGTGAATAGATTTCCAACATCAGTCTTGAATAGGTCATTCAGAATTAAATGACCCAGTGAGTGAAGAGGAGAGAGTGAAGACATTCAGTCTACAATTTTCATCTGCTCTACTTTGAAAAGGAAAGCCGATGTATAAGACTTTAACGACCTGATTGGTTTTTGGGAAGGAGCCCAAAAAATTTTCCATCATTTCCTTTATGCTTTGTTGGGATCATTCGTGTTTGCGTGTGAAATTTTCGGGGTGACGTTTCGTTACGTGACGTGAGGTGTTTCGGTGTTCTATAGTTTTATTTTTTAATCAGTTGATCCTGATACATGACTTGACTTGGAATTATGTGTAAACAAAGGTTAAAATATTACTCCACCGATTCGGTTATTATTAAATTGGGGCAAATAACTGCAACGGAAATAGGGTTTTAAACGAGTATAAAAAAAACTAGAAAATCGGAAGGGTTACAGAAGTAAAGTTCTTTTAGAAAATAAATTACTGGACAAGCAGACTTTATATGGGTGTCATGAGACTCCGACTGGAAAGCAGGGTAAGTTTACCTAAAGATGATCAAACAAAAAAAAAACATTTTTCATTAGAGGCGTTTAAAGGGATCAAGAAATAAAAACAGCTTGTTGATGTTCACGAAACGAAAGAACCATGGGCATTTTTTAAAAGCAGGAAACGAGGATGCATGTATAAATGCGGATACGAAATAAATGTAGTATGTCATGTCATGCGAACAGAAAGGGAAAAGAAAAAGGTAGAAGACAAAGACGATTGAGAATTCCCATGAAATGAAATTATTCCTTTGTGTGACATATGTAGCATAGCGAAGCACTGAAAAGGGAGCAATATCAATAGCAATGGCTCATCTCATCTCATGCATCTCCCTTAGTCATTCATCCAATCCAATCCAAGCTTGATTGAATAGTAAAAAAAATATCTTGTATTGAAATTGTATACACGATAAAATAGGTAATAGTAATAGTAATGAAAGAAGAGGATTCATGAAATGAAACCCTTTTTACAATTCTCACGACCAACGAGTGAAATGACACATGTTGAATAGCAATAGCACCGTATCGTATCGTATTTGTCTTGTCTTTAGTAAAAAATTGAGATAACTCGTGGAATCATTTGGATGGGATTTAAATTTATCAAATGGATTTGGATTTGCATTGAAAACGGAAAAATGTTTTGATATTTCCCATGACTTATGATGACGCATAAGATTTTTACCAGATGGCCAATAGCAATGTTTGTTTTATTAGTTTTAATTATTTTTTGGTAACTGGTGAGTTTGTTGTCGTCGACCTTTTTTGAAGGTGTCTGCAGTCCGTGGATAAAAAATACGCCTTCCTTGTATCAAGCCATGGCATGCCAGATGAAGTTTAAATGACAGATTCTTAGCTTGGACGATATGATATGATGTGATGTATTGGGTTGGTGGGTGCATGGCATGCATGCCATTGTGCATATCGTGTCGTGTCGTGCGTAGCGTACGTTAGATCAAGGAAGTGGGGAAATTTTTACAGGACATCCTTTCCTCGTTAGGGGAATGGGTGGCTCATTTTTTAAGGATCCATTTTCTTTCGTAGTCATGCAATTCCTTCATATCACATCACATCACACCTTCCTTTTAAAATGCACATTTTGTATTTCAAAGTTTACCAGACTCAACCCGGTCTCTTACCGTCTGTCTTGGCTTTCTGCGTAGTTTTGTTTAAATGCGTCAATTATAGTACAGTGACACTCACTCAATTCCATCTTTTTCCATTCCCAGCCTCCTTTAAGGAGGACAAATCAATTTAATGACTACGACGTCGTACATACAACAATTCAAAATAAATATTTCTTTTTTATTAAATCCGTCCATATCCGTACTACTTTTAACATTTAAACAATTGCAGGACTTATTTCGTCAAAGTCGAACCGACAAAATAAATTTTTATATATTTTTCCTGTAATTAAAAAATTGTCCGTTTCTGATTCTCCGCAGTAGTGGCAATTAAGTAAAACAATAATAAAAAAATATTTTTCAAAATCATCATTTATTATTACATAACAATCGAAGTTATGTGCGTACTTCTGTCTACAATACTTTGGCTTGTTGACCCATCTAAAAAAATATTTTTTTCTATTGTTTCGTCCGTACTTCACCATTACCACAATTGAATGAAAAGATAGATAAGTCTACATAACTCGCTTCACTTCCTCTATCGCATCATCATCATCCATCGAATCAGCTCACGCAAGTTGAACAGCAAAAAAAAAGCGTGTATCTATTTTTTCCCGTGCCTTCCTAACCCAGTGCCAGTGCGACTGCCGTTTTCAACGGAACATTTTCTCAAATGAATTGAATGAAGAATTACGGATGATGATGGGCAGAGAGATAAAAGTAGGTAGAAAGAGAGGAGACATACGTATCATCACATCACATCACCACCACCGACATCATCCCCTCCTGATCTTGTATTGTAATTGTACAATAGTTATCTCGATCATACAGGTTTTTGGAATTTTATCATCATATTCGATGGAAATGCATGTTTTTACGTAGGAGCAGCGTACCATCACTATATTAATGCTCATAAGTGCAAAAACCACACCACCGGAACAACGCAACTGTAACTTAACACGCTTCTTCTTCATATGTTATGTTATGTTGGGTGAACATAACGGAATTCCTTTACATTCACTACATTAAGGATGATGATGATGATTATACGAGTAGAGTTGAGTATGATGGGTGTCATTTGATAAAATAGCATAAGAATAGAACATATTGGGTGGGATCCCATAAGCAAGGGAGGGATGTTTACATGCTGAATTAAAATCTGAGAAAAAATAACGTTTCCATTTTACCCGAATGAAGAGAATTAGCAGTTGCCAAGTTTAAGGTAAAATAATATACAAGACTTGCAGGGAAAATGTGATAATAAATGACGTTGAAACGGTGCAAAAAATATACAATTTAATAGGGTGTTGTTGAGCGTAGTGCCAAAAAAGTAATTGTATTTTAAGGGATGCAAATAATTTTCTTTTAAAAAATCTTTTTTTATTCAATTCAATTAAATCTCATCCTCATGCCCAATCCACCCAATAAAGGCGAAAAAAGATTGAAGAGGATGAACGCTTAAGAAATGAAATATGTGATTAATGAAAATCAAGTTTGATATTTTGATGGCTATTTAAAAACATGATTGGTGACCACCTGAATGGTATGCCCATGTTATAAAAAAGCCAAAGTGAAAACTTAATCCTGTCGAAGATGAAGATGAAGCTGATGTTCAAGGTTTTCATTTCAAATTATTAATCGCATTCATTTGTGCATTCACCTGTCTTGTCTTGTCCCTCACTCATTCGCTCGCACACTCACATTCTCACTCAGATTTTTGTGATTGTCATTGTCATATTTCGCGCTAATGACATATCCTTATTAAAAATGAAACTTGTAGAAGAATGAATGAGCTTACTTAGGAATAGCCTTTAATTCGCAATAATCGTTTTGTATGAAGTGAAGTGGCTCGAAGTAGCTTTCTTCAGAGCACGAGTCGATAGTCAATTCGATGTGAGCCAACTCAAGTTGCTCCTTAATTAAGAAGGACATGTGCAGCACTAACGGCAACAGCAGCTGTCAAGCATGTCATGTCACAGCCACAAGTCTATTGTGAGTTCTTGCTTGCTTGCATCGCGATTTTTGCGAATGTCATCTTTCCTCAAATTCAATTAAGAAAAATCCTCGACCTACACGACACTCCAAAGGAGGATTAAGGTGAATCGTTTGATAGACTTTCTAGGGAAATGAATGGATAAAGTAATTCTATTTGCATACTGAATAGAGTGAAGTGGAGGGAACGCTTTAATTTTTTTTTTGCAGTGTCACCCATCACATCATCTGAATAACGGGACAATGATCGTTCTTCTTCAATCACAGTCCATCAAAAAAATCTCTATTGATTAAGGT
>JAHZMX010000082.1:0-11909 GCA_027743895.1 Seira musarum
GATGCAGAAAATTTGATTTTTGCCATGCCAATCAAAGTGAAATGGTTTCACTGAAAGTAAATATATGATTCGAGGCTCGAGCTCATTCTGATATGCGATACGTCTCTACGAATGCCTGTCGATTTAAAGGTGTAATTAAGACTCACATTTAGTTCTTTTTTTCATTACCGCGTAGGATAGTTATAATTATTAGGAATGTTATTTATGTGTTGCACGAGGCATTATTATAAATAATGCAACGAAGCGTTGAATAAATATGAATTAAAATTACGTCAAAGGCTTTTTGTTACTGTGAAGGGATACTATAATATGCATTTTTTAAATGCCATTTGACATCCTTTGTTAAGAAAATTCCACCTGGAAGCAAAAGCACAAAACTTTTACTGTCTCTTGCACTCACTTGTCAAATATTTCTTTTTTGGATTACTGTTTTATCTTGTTTTTAATTAATGTTGCTTATAGTCTCACCGACTATTCTGGAAAATCAGTATTTATTGTGACTCAAAGCCAACGAAAGGATGAATATGATGCAACCCCTGTTTTAAGGTAAAAATCAAAATCAAATGCGTGCATAGTATTTAGGTCTCATTCTAAAGACTACGACTTCGATGGATACTACGTTAAAAATCTCCGAATAAAAACTACAGTTCAACATCCAAAAACTTAAAGAAGTAGCGCACTTACTACTACATTCACACTAAAGTCCACCAGTACAATCGGTGTAAGACCGTCAAAATAATTAACATCTCCAATGTAAATTTTCAACGGTTTTAACGAATCAAGTTGCATCCTAACAAGTCGCTGTTCACGCTTTCCTATTACAATATGCAATATTTCAAATTTTACTTTTGACAAAAAATTATTCGAGTCCTCGAACACCCGTCCAAGGCCGCCAAACATCCAGACCGTTAAAACGGTAGTAGCGAATAGCATGAAACCTTGCATGATGATCTGTGCTAGAGTCCATTCATAAGTTTTGCACGAGCGTATGATTGTATAAAGGGATAAAATAAACACAATGTTATCAGTCCATATTAGGCAAGGAATCAGTTTTTTTCGATTATTGGAGTTGTAGATCTGCGTAAGTATCTGTAGTTCTTTGTACATGAGCACCAATGTCTCTATATTTCTGACCTGTGTCTTGTCATCTTGAGTCATGCGTTGAAGCTTAACTTGGATGTAACCTATGTAGTACCAAATACAGCAACCCATTAGAGCAACTACATTTGCCGTGGTAACAAGCAGAAGATTCACCGTTTCCAGAATGAGCCAAAAGACAAATGCGCAAAGAATAAGCCGAATGTAATCTGACTTGTAGTTTGGGCTCAGCAAATTGAAATCTTTGCAGTACAAGAAATATCCGAATGTTGCCGGGGTGCATGGCTTTAACCAATACATTACCCCAACGTAAACGAGCACATATAACGGCGCATCCACAGAACAAAATAACAAAAGGATTTTTATCATCCAAATGCACCTTCTTGGCAGATAATGTTGACCTTGAACAACGGCAACATGCTTATTCTGTTGTCCATAGGATAATTCTGAAAATTACGAAAAAAATCCATGAATGAAGAAAATTAATTTTGCTAATTAATTTCTCAGCTTACCCAAAAACTGGTTTTGCTCAAACTCAGCAAACATGTTAAACATTGCACAAATAGATACATCATTTGTCCTAGTAGTCCACATCATATTGATCGTGCAAATGTAACACGCAATGTATATAAAATACTCAGACGCATCTGCGAAAGACATTGCTTTGAAATTGAAGCAGTACTGCATGCATATTACTGTCACGTAAAGCGCAAATACAACTGGTTTGAAGATAGTCGAACTTTGCAGTGAGTTCTTACCGTTTGGAACAACTATTAAACAGTATTTATTATTGCCATTTTTTCTGAAATAGAATGGTGAGGTACCGTAAATTGTTTGTACGGTAAACCCAAACCACAAGTACGTTATGAATTTTTCCCTAATGAGCATTTTAAGTTTTTTGTTCTTGGAATTACTTCCCAAAATAATTAGAACCAGACTGCAACTTTGCTTTAATTGCCTATTAGTCTAACTGTAAAAACTACGCCATTGCAACCTGTTCGCAGTGACTTAAATACTTACATGTTTGCTTGTAGGAACATTTCGCATGTTCTAACTCTATCTTGTAAAAAATAAACACGAAAAGACACTCGATAATATGTTGCATCTGGGTAGATTAAGCGAACAAAACTTTTTATGTTTAACTAATCGAGCCTGGATAATTATACATTTGGTTACTTAAAATGGTATTGCATACTAAAGTTCGTACGAAAAGAAGTAAATTGTTGATTTGATTTACGATGGCAAATTAAACAGTCATACAAAATTTATAATTGGCAATTGCAGTGCTTGTAATAGAGACAGACACGACACTTAACATATTTTTCCCGTTTTAGTCGACTTGTATAAAGTTGATTGCACACACGGAAAAGTCCACAGGAATATAGATAACCTCTTTATGCATTATTATATGCTGGACAGGCGGAGAAAAGCCCCTTTATGATTAATTCAGCCTCAGAAAATGTCACTAATGCGCTAACAAAAAAAACACACAAATGCTGAAAATTTGTTTGACTACTTAAACAACGACACCAAGCAGTGACCTTTTACTATTTGGTAATCCATTTACTATTTGGTAATCCATAATCTATAATTATTACTTACAGTTGTAAGCTTGCTATATAGTTTTGCGGATGTTTTTGATAAGCATTTAGGTATTAGGTACATATACATGCGTGATTATCACACAAATAGCATTTATATAAACTCATTAATCATTTTTACTTTGAAGTATCCAAGGTCAATATAGGGGAAATTCTCTACGCATCACATCATATCCGATATCGTGTCAGCATTTGGATTATCTTTACCTTCCCCTACAATATCGGCAGGTGATGGTAACATAGTCATTTAACGTCGTGGATAAGTTGCCATGTATTTATATAAAACTGACCGTAAGATGCATAAAGAATGCTAACATCCCGAACTGTTATTAGAGAATTCGGCAGCTGAACTTCGCAAAACATGGAGCATGGGCAGACATGATTCCGTGCCAAGTGAATGGATTCAACGCTCGGTTTTGACCGTGATTTTTGAAAGCTATTTTTGTGAAGATAGAATGTAGAAATCTTCTAATAGGATTAAGTGTTTGACAAGATGCGTTAGAAACCTTTGAACAACCAATTCCTAAATATCCCACTTGATTTTACACAAAATTGGAATATTTCCATACTGTATATACACTTTTTTTAATTCGCCCTAATTTTTTAATTAGAGCTAAGGGTCGCATCTATGGTCAATTTTATTTTCCAATGTTAATTTCTGTAAGAAAAATCTAAAACTTCTCTATCAAAATTTAAAAAAATAACAGTCAAAACCAAGCGTTGAGTCAATTCACTTGGCATGGAACCACGTCTGCCCAAGCCACATACTTTGTAAAATTCAGCTTGTAAATCCCTGATAAACAGCTCGGGTTGTTCCATCGTAAGTAACTAGAAAACGTTTGTCTTCTCGCAGATTTTCAGAACAATGAGAAGAAATTAGTAGAACTTGCGCCATTTTATGTGTTTTAATTATCCTAAAGCTAGCAGCTACCATCGTGCCAAGGACGCTTTCACAATCTAAGAATTTTATGAACAATTATTTGTTTCACAAACTTACATAAGTAATGCACTTACGACTACGTTCAGCACAAAGTCTATTAGGACAATAGGAGTAAATCCATCAAAATAGTTGACATCGCCAATATAAATTTTAAGCGGCCTTAATGAACAAAAATCCAACCTGGCATGCCGTTTTACTACTACATTCTCAAGCCTAGGTAAAATTCCAATTTCCATTTTTATTAAAACCGTTTTGGAATCCTCAAATACTCGTCCGAGACCCCCAAACATCCAAACAGTTGCAATTGTGCACACGAAAAGATTAAGACTTTGCAGAATGGCCTGCATTATTGTCCACTTGGATGTCTTGCAAAAGAGTATCAATGTATAAAGCGAAATCACGAAACCAATACAGACGGTCCATAATGTACAAGGGACAAGTACTAATCGGTTATTAAAGTTGTAAACCTGAGTAAGTATCTGTAGCTCTTTGTATAAAGATATCATTTCTTTGATTTTGCGGACGTCCCCATGTTCCCTACTCTGAATCATTAAGTCAAGCTTAACCCTCAAATAACCAATGTAGTACCAAATGCAGCAACCCATAAGAGCAAAAGCACTGGCAACAGTTGCAAACAAAAGACTAAACATTTCCAAATCAAGCCAGAAAAAGGTAACGAAGAGGGTGATCCGAATATACGAGTTCCTTTCGGTGATGAAATTCGGCGAAGAAATATCATCACAATAGAGAAAGTACCCGAGTGTTGCTGGGGTGCACGGATTTACCCAAAACAATATTGTCGCGAAAACACACATCATGAATGGTGGAACTGCCATGCAGTAGAAGAGAAAGGTTTCAATCATAAGGACGTGCTTTCTTGGTAGAAACTTTTGATTTTGCTGAGCTGCAACGTCTCCACCTAAGTCATAGGATTTTGGGTTAGTGGCCTCAAAATTAATTAACAAGGCATAAACAATAACACAAATGCTTAACTTACCAAACAAGTTGTATCTTTCAAATCCGGCAAACATGTTAAACATTGCACATATAGATGCGTCCTTTGTTCTTGTGACCAAAATAGAACACATCACAAAAAAATAGCAGGCAATGTACAGAAAAGATTCAGAAGCAAGGGCAATGGACATACTTTTAAAATTCATGCCAAACTGGATACACAATACAGCAACTTGTATTACAAAAAGTAGTGGTTTAAACTCCTTCACAATTTTTAGATTGTTATTGCTGTTAGGAACGACAATAATATCGTGTTTAGTTTCACCAACTTTTCTAAAATGGAATGGAGAAGTACCGTAGAATTGTAGAGCGTTGAAGCTCAACCGCAAGTATTTCATTAAGTTTTCTCGGAGAAACATTTTATGTTTTGGTCTTTCAATAACTGATCTAAAACTGACTAAACTGATAAAAACTAAAATGCTTGGTTTTTATTACTTTTGATTCCAGGTACGAAAATTTCGAATGCGTGTGATTCGGAGTAGTATTCCAGCGGCAGCATGTAAGTTTTCATCAAAAACATTCCTACAAATGCCATTTTTTGCTAGACATTTTTATAAACATCTGCGTTCCGGTAATGGAAGTACAAGCACACTAATTGTTTGTACGTAAGGACAGATTAGTATTCTGAATCATTAAATAGTTCATGATAAATTACAAGACATAATAATTGTAACACACCTGGAAAATCCTGGAAATTAATACCATTTAAGGTTATTGATGTTTCAGTTAGTACAAAATTATAGCGTGCAGTGTTAAGCAAAACCTTTTCATGCTTTTCATTTTGTCAATATAAGTAGTTTTATATCAACATAAAAAGCAACATTTATGAGCTTCTAAAATTTTAATATACTTCTCACGCGTCATATATCTTTTTTTATGAGCTGCTAACTTCCGGCGTTAACAAATTTCTTCGTGACAGGCAAAATTCAACCTGATTTGACCAAAATAGAAAGCGAGTTCCTTTTTGAACATCGAAACATATACATAAGCATTTTTTGCAAAATCAGCATTCGTATAACGGCTAAAATAAATACACCCTTTTCGTATAATTTTCTGCATTTATCTTTTCAAAACAAGCAGATAAATAAATTCCAGTATAAACTGAAACTTTTTATAGAAATTGTGTCGCAGAAGACATGGAAGATTATCTAAGAACGTTTAGTTATTGAAAGCAAAATTCTATCATAAAACATAATTGAAAAGTACACTATGATTTATATCAAATAGGACTTATGTAAACCAGTCATTCAAGTAAAGGATGTGCACTTTGTTGATATGAATCTTCTTTATGTGCAAAAAGTCTCTATTGAAAGGAGAGTACGTCATCATGACATCATTATCACCACATGCGTCATTTTTATCATTATTTCCTAAGTTGGTTTTAGCCAGAGCGTAATGCACATTTTAGTCGTAATTCTGTACTCACTCGAGTCTGAGGTACAGATATAATATTTCGCTGGAGAAATTATAAAGCAAATAGTTCATGTTTCTCTCAGGAGCATCTTGAGGGCTTCGTATTCAAACTTGTAAAAGAAACTACCATACATTTTCTCTTTATAAAGTACTGCTTAGTGATTTATTCACATTTTCCTCTATCTAGCGTCGAAAAAGAATAATTTAAATAAAAAATTAATTTGTAATGTAAATGTAAGCATTTGCGTTCTTCACAGGCATAAAAATGTCATCTCACTTAAGCCTACTTTTGAGTTCAGCATGATATATGTTATACCTGTAAACATTTTCAGCATTCTTTAGATTAACTATGTCCACTTGTCTGTAATGGTGCTAGTTGTGGTGTATGTCAAGAAAATGCGGGATGGGAAAAACTAGCACAATAATGAATTGTCTTAGCAGACTTTAATAGTACTCCTCTGGCTATACCCGATATAAGTGCGATCTAAAAATTCAGTCAAACGATCTTTGCCAAAATAACGAATGCCAACAGCTGCCATTATGCTATAGTAAATTTTAATGTAGGACTTGAGCGGTTGCAAAAGACTTAGCCTGCAGCCTATTCAATTGCAGGTTGAAGAAATCTACAACTTTGATAGGTTATTTATTCGTTTAATTTTCCGTCATCCACTCCTCCTCGTCATAAACTTTGACATTTTCGTCGGTACACGGTTGTCAGTGGTCTAAGAGACAAAAAAACATGTGCTGGATCAAATTTTTACTCTTTTTTCACGAAAACCAAAAGTTTCAAGAGTAATTCTACTTTGCAAATAGATAGGTTGTGAGAAAACACTGCTAGAACTAAGCAAAGAAAACTCAAAGCTTAATTGATTTCATAGTGTGTAGATGAGAAGAAGTGGAACATTTGCAGAACCCGCCGCAATAAAACTTATATCCCCGTCCAGTGTCGCATGCTTTGCTGTATACGGAATGGGTGGTGCAATCCTTCTAATTTACTTCTTAGCAAACGTTGCAGAAATTATGGGTTCAGTAGATGCGATTAAGAAGAAGTGGCGAAACCTTAAAAACAGTATTCATTATTATATCCGAAGGATCGTTGGTCGCAGATTTTTGTAGCTGCCAATGACTGGAAGATATCAAATAAACAATTTATATATAAAAACTAACTAGGTTACTATTTCTCGTCATTAGTGTTTATCGACCAAAGATGATTGTGCCAATACTTAGCTTTCGTTTATTTTTTTTAAAATTTTTTTTCACCTCAAAATGATGAAATGCTTCATCGAGATTTACATGCAAAAATCATGGAATGCACATTGTCTTACTAACATTTCAAAAATCAGGAATAGGTGAGCAAAATCGGGAATTTGAAAATGTTAATAACGGCCAACGGCCTCCCATCTACAGCTTATGAATTTGGATTTCTCATGGATATCTCTATAAAGACTTCCTAGTTTTGACGTGAATTTTTTTTTCTTAGCAAAATAAACGAGTGCTCCTGGAATAATGGCATTATATGAATGATTAAAATTTTTTTTGGTAAAATCACCAGCTGTCGAAAAATTATTCACAAGAAATGATAATCTCTGAGGAATAGAGAGAAAAGCATATAATTAAAGTATATGTACAAACGTTATGACTTTATTTTGTAGGACATTAGTATTATACGTTGTTTTACAAAAAACCACTGCAACAAATATCATGAAATACTGGAAATAAAGTTGTAACAATTACTAAAGTTGATTATTATTTTAAATATCCATTTATTTTGAAAGTGCTACTGTCGAATTTGTGTACAACTAATATAACTCATTTTTAGCTTTACATAACCGGACACAATTTGATTTGATGAGCAACCCACATAGATGACAACGACGTCTTTGATAAAAGATGGGACAAAAAAATCAAATTAATAATGAGCTTACGACCATATTCACTCCAAACTCCATTAGTACGACAGACGTAAGTCCATCAAAGAAGTTAACATCACCAATATAAATTTTAAACGGTGTTAGCGAATTAAGACTCGCACTAGCCAGTCGCCTTTCACGTCTTCCTAAAACCATATGCGATGTTTGGAATTTCATTTTAGCTAAAAATTTCCTCGAGTCTTCGTACACCAGTCCAAGACCGCCAAATATCCAGATCATTGCCACAGTAGTTGCAAAAAGAATGAAGGTTTGCATAATGATCTGTGCTAAAGTCCATTGTGAAGTTCTGCAGAAGCATATCATTGTGTAGAGCGACAAAATAAAAGCAATACAGTCCGTCCAAATTAGACATGGTACAGGTTTTTTCCGATTATTAAAATTGTAAACCTGCGTTAGTAATTGCAGTTCTTTGTACAGAAACACAATTTTCTCAATTTTTCTCAATTGACCTATCTCATCGTGAGCCATAAATTCAAGCTTAACTCTGATGTAACCCATATAGTACCAAATGCAGCAACCCAGCAGAGCAAAAACACTTGCAACGGTAGACAGCATAAGATTCACCGTTTCCAAGACAAGCCAGAAAACAAATGCGCCTAGAATGAGCCGAATGTGTATTTTTGGATTATCTGCGGAGTTCAACTTATCAGAATCGCTGCAGTACAGAAAATATCCAAATGTCGCTGGGGTGCATGGATTTAAGAAATACATATCTGTCAAATAAACAAGTAAGTATAATGGTGGATCTGCTGTACAAAATAAGAGAAACGCTTCTATAGTCCTAATACATCTACGGTGTAAGAAAGGTTGATGTTCTCCAACACGCTCACTTTGGTGGTCACGAGGCAATCCTGTCGTTAAATATAAATAATTAGTAAAAACGGAAGACAAACTACTTTGAAACTTTATTCTTTGGCTTACCAGAAAACTGTTTTCGCTCAAACTCAACAAACATGTTAAACATTGCAGAGATAGATACATTGTTTGTTCGAGTAACCCAAATCTCGACGATCGTACATATGTAGCAGACAATGTAAAGAAAACACTCGGAAGCTTGCGCGAAGGACATTTTCTTTAAATTAGAGCAAAACTGAATAAATATAACTGTTACGTATATGGCAAATATAAGAGGTTTAAACATCGTGCGACTTTTTGTCCTGTATTTGCTGTTTGGAATAACATTCAAATCATATTTAGAATCGCTATTTCTTTTGAAGTGGAATGGGGAGGTACCGTACATATTTTGGACAGTGAAGCCCAGCCAAAAGTACTTGATAAGTTTTTCTTTAATGAGCATTTTGAGGTCTCTTCCCGATATGACGTTGCAAAATGACGGGAGAAATAATCCGGCATTTAGGCATTACCTAGCACCAAATCTGACTGCGAAAGCTAAACTTAGCCCTACAACACCAAACCGACAGCATTTACCTGATTTCTTCATCAATTTTTAAATTGTAAATGTGACATCTCTTGTAAGTTTGTACGCCCAATAGACATGTTCCACTTTGATCTTGCTTAAGCAATCGCTTACGCTTAACCGGTTGAGCCCGCAGATTAAACGCTTGGTTATCTGCATGGAAAACGCCAGTTACCCACATGGAGAAACATAAACTGTAGATCTAAATAAGCTTACCTAATTAAGCAATCATACGAGTTTACAATTCACAGTACGTGTAGTTCTGGTAATTACATTATCAAACCTATATATACTTCTTTCTCTTTGTCGACGTGTATGATATTTTTGCTTGTTCTTCTGCTCTTGTGTAAGCGCTTGCATGGAAAAAAAGTCTTTTGTATGCGTTAAAAGTTCTATAACATTTGAAAAACCATCCGCGCCATTAATTATTGCAGAGTGAGGACATCGTAGTACAAGAGTTAGAAATTGTCTGAATTCTGAGTACAAGTATCCAAGAATATGTAGGGTATTAGCATGCTGAAATAAACGTCGACATCCCACACTGACCTTTTACTAAGTGATTCATAATGTATAATTAGTAATTATATGTGTACAATTCCTAACGTCATGGGATGTTTCAGCTAATTATTTATTGGCTTATCTCATTTACATAAGAGATGATTATCCGTAACATTTTGTTGCTCTGATAAATTATTAATATTTTACTGGGAAAGCAAAATGTGCTGAAAATATTTTTGGAAAACCCAATCTCTTCTTGCGAAGGTGGTATTGAGCGAGATGTGACCGACTGTCTGTCAGTCCGCTTGTCCCTGTACGCGATAACTCTCAAAAGAGGTCACCGATTGACGTCAAAATTGGAACAAAGATTCTTTGCGTACTGAGGACGACACCTATTTTTTCAGAATTTTAGTTCCAGTATTTCCGGCAAGGCCAGCGGTTATTTATTTTTCGAGGTAGTATTAATACCTTATTCAAAAGCTCCTGAAAAATTGTACAAAATGGCGACTTTAAAATTGTTCGAATTCTTCAACGGTCAACGGCAGCGGGCGATTAAAATATTTTTAGTGATAAAGCCTGTTGTACCTCATTCGAAAGATCTTCTTAGCACTTTTTATGCATCCATGTTGTGTTGTCATGACTTTTGTATGAAACATTCGTGGGGTTGTTTCGGCAGACGTGTTTTCTCTGACAGTCTTTAGAGCTTGAGAGACATTAAAACAGAATTATGAGATCAATTTTCTTTTATTTAACGCTTTGTCGGCTACGTGACAACAGCTGTATTAACAGCTTAATATGGTTGTCGTCTTCTAGAATCTTCACAAAATAATTTAGTAGAGCTACATAAAAACTCGTCTTTAGACCTATTAACTGCGGGAACAGCCCATGGGCTTGCAATGTAATGCCAAAATGATTGAGGTGACGTTAATACTTACATTATCGCTTGAACATGAGATATTTATAGAAAAATGTTTCACGCGCCGATTCGGTATTGTAAAAAATGACCACTTAAAAATACTCATAAACACATACTATAATAAACTATAATTAGGTTAAACCAAAAACGTTTTAAGATTAACTTATTGAGCCAGGATTATAACACATTTGGTTAGCTAAATGGAATAGATAGCAAACTTACGTAGGAAAATCGATGAGCTGTTGATTTATATTGTCAGTTTTACTTCAACAATCGTAGTGCTCTTCCACTAAGTTCACACCTCATATTAACTATTCCGGATAAGCGGGGAATAGTCCGCACTTGATTAACTCAACTACAGAAAAAATCACTTGCTTGTAACTTCCTGTCACCCGATAGTGACTTTTTATTGAATGATTCATAATTTAATATTTAACAGCACAACTTCCAACATTCTAGATGTTTTTTCTTATTATTCATGTTCTAAGATCATCTACATGTGTTAGTTTGCGTAAAAACATTTATATGAACTTATTCACTTAACTATTTATTTACATGAACGTTTTTTTCATATAGCTATATTTTTGCACGCAACATTTTTAAATAAAGGATAACCTGTATAAAATGAATTATTTCTTTGACATTGTGTCGCAGAGCATAAAAGAAAGTTTTGTTATTTGTCCGACTCTGTTCAACATAAACATAGCAAAAGTATTTTATATGATTGGCGATGGTTACGTTAGGCGGTAATATCACTATCATAGGTTGTAGTGTCGTGTTAATATCCTTTCGTGGTATCACCCAATGATCACCACTGCAATTTGCCCCACTACCAATTTTCCCAACCCAATAATCCCCACACCAATTATCCCCACTGGCCAATTATCCCCACACCAATTATTCTCACACCAATTATCCCTACTTACCAATTATCCCCACTCCAATTTTCTACCCCCAATTATCCCTACAGAATAATTATCCTCCCAGTCTTCCTCCCGCCAAATTTCCCCTCCAATTGCACAACCTGCATATAACTCCAAGTGGTAATCTAAGACTAATGTATAATGGCAATCGTTTGAAT
>JAHZMX010000083.1:3307-27138 GCA_027743895.1 Seira musarum
CTCCTAATAACTGGGCTGTCCGTCTAAACCAAAATGATTTTTTTTTATATTTTGGCTCCTCGCTCTCGTAAAGGAATACGGGAAGTTCACTCCTCGAGGATATTTCTTTAATTTTTACAGGTGACGATAAGGTTTGACTCGTTGATTATATGATTAATGTTGAGCCAAATGAAAACTTGAATCAGAATATTTTTTTCCAAGCGCTCTTCTGTGTAAAATTCATTTTGTGATAATGGGCAGCTCCGTACTCTCCATAGCCATTATTGTAATGTTTTAAGTGGGCTGTGGTGGGAAGTCAATGAAAAAATGAATTGATTGAATTGAATTGCGAATGCATTAAAGATGAGGTTGATGGGTGCTCTCCATTTTATTGATTGCATTGTCGCTTTTTTAAACATAACGTTGCAATGTCTTATTTCGACCACTGAAAAATGATGAATAGGCATATACATGGCAAGCGCTCAACAAAAGATTTTGGAATGGAATGGAGAAGCGGTGTAACGATTATGGTGGACAATGGAAACAAAGTTGGTTGTATAAAAGCGCTGATCCCATTGTCCAGAGACATCATTCAACCTTTTGGAGTTCTGCAAAGGTGAAGCCAAAAGTCTTTGATTAGATATTTTTTTTGGATATTCCCAGAAAGAAATCTACCGTCCAAAATGAAGACAGCTTTAGTAAGTGTGAAATCATTCAATTGATCCCTATAAAAATTATTGGAGATGACCACAAAGTTCTTAACCTTTTGGTGTCCCCTGATCTCAATAGGTCCTTCTTGTCTTGGCCGCGGCAGTCTCTGCTCAACGCTACGTTGATCCAAAGCAGGCCGCCATTCTTCAAGAGGCCCGTTATCTCTCCGGTGACGGATCTTTTGGAGCCGCCTACAACCAAGAAGATGGAATCCAATTCAAGGAAGAGACTGATGCCGATGGCAACAGAAGAGGTCAGTACAGTTATGTTGGAGATGATGGTGTGACAAGGACTATTCAATACACTGCTGGAAAGAACGGTTTCCAAGTTTCTGGAGATCATCTTCCAAGAGCTCCAGTTCCTCCACCAGCCCCAGCTCCAGCTCCTCAATACGCTCCTCAACCACAATACAATGCTGTTCCACAACAACAAGCTGGTCCATCTTACAAGTCAAGTGGTGATGATGATGGTCAATACCGCCCAGAGTTGTACGAAGCCCCTTACCAATACCGTAACGAGCTTCACACCACCAACTACAACAACAACCGCGCCCCAGCTCCAGTTCAAGCTCCAGTCCACCACCAACAACCTGCTGGATTCCAAAACTTCCACAATGCTTTGCCACCACAACCAGCTCAATTCCCTGTTACCACCACCACTCCAGCCCCAAACAGGTTCTTTCCTCCTGGTCGCCTTAATTTGAACAGAACTCCAGATGGTTTCCAATATACTTTCAACTCGAACTGAACTTCCTGAACTATTACAGCTAATTCTTTCCAAATTTATTTAGAATTTTTCTAGTTTTATAATTTGTGCTGTGTTTCTTGTTCTAGTTCATAGGTTTTAGTAAGTTATAGTCTGTAGGAAGTATGTTGTTACGCCATATTATACTATCTTATCAAGGTTGATGATTCCTTTTTTATATTTTTGATACTACTTTTTTCATACTTTGTCTCTCTTTATTCAAGTCTATCATTTCTCATCTTTTATATTTCCTAAAAATTCGATCATCAATTCCTATTTCTCCAAAATTTGATCTTCCTTCCCTTGTACAACTCTTCCTTTCAAAAGTACTGAATAAATATACTTAAACTTCTTTTTTAAATAAATTCTTCCATTCTTGCCATCGTCCATTTTTCATTCATCCTCCAATTTTACCAGCAATATCCGACGATTAATTTCTCAATTTTTAAATGTCACTTTTTAGATGCCATCATCACATCAAATCAAAGTTTCTGCTTCGCCAAGATTCTAATAATAAAGAATGCATTACGATTTGATGTATTCTGTTTGATTTATCGTAATATATAAAGTACCTATAATTTCTTCCAATTGCATAATAATAAAAGAGTGAAACAATTTTTCCTTCGTCCTACGCAATTCAATTCCTGTATGAAATACCTAATCTGTTTATTCTCATCAAAGGGATTACTCCATTCAGGTAGTTTGGCTAAATGATACAGCATTTATTCTTTATCCTTTCGTTGCCTATGTGTCACGCTCAATGAATTCCCCCAAAAAATAATTTTGAGGTAAAGCAGATACCTTTTATGTGCTCACTAAACCCAAGTTTTTTCTAGTCGTTTGTCCATCTCATAATAAACCTAATTTTGTTATTGCCGAGTTATGCAAAAAAAAGTCTTTCATGCGTCCACCACCACTAACAATTGATTAGTCCACCAACAACACTTAAGCCAAAAATCATAAGAAATCGCCGGTTTTACCTTTAACAATATTCTCGCGTCGAAGCCACATGCATAGTTTCCTTCATCAATGCATTATGCATCCAAGTAAGATTATAAGACACAACGTTAAGGAGTGTGAAATCCCCAATCTATTACATCAAACTAAAGTCATGATACACTTGTCCTTATCGTTAATCCATTTTTTATGATTAATTCAGCGAGAATAAGAAATACCCAAAAATTCATTAAAATAGAATGGCCAATGATGACAATAATAACACTGTTGAGAACCAATCATTTCCAAGTTGTATTCATGAATCGTTAATACCTTCAGTAGGTATCATTCTCGCAAAATTAGCTGCATTTTTTTGCGACTACCGACAAATTTGCAATTCACTATTCTGAATCTTAGATTTGTGATTTTTTTGTGCGAATTTGTTCTTGTCACATTTGAGTGTAAAAGGTCTTGAAATTTTTTTCAGGGATTTCTGTTTGTTTAGTTTTGAAAGGTTTTTTTCTTCGAAAGTGAATACATTTTTTATGATTAATTCAGCGAGAATAAGAAATACCCAAAAATTCATTAAAATAGAATGGCCAATGATGACAATAATAACACTGTTGAGAACCAATCATTTACAAGTTGTATTCATGAATCGTTAATACCTTCAGTAGGTATCATTCTCGCAAAATTAGCTGCTTTTTTTTGTGACTACCGACAAATTTGCAATTCACTATTCTGAATTTTAGATTTGTGCGACTTTTTTGTGCGAATTTGTTCTTGTCACATTTGAGTGTAAAAGGTCTTGAAATTTTTTTCAGGGATTTCTGTTTGTTTAGTTTTGAAAGGTTTTTTTCTTCGAAAGTGAATTTACTTTTTTTCTCAAAAGATTATATCATCGTGACTGCGCAAGGCCTTACCTCGTATTAACTTAAGGTAGTAATAGTAATTTGAAACAGGTAGTTTAACAAAGCGGTGATTATCATCATCTTCCACTCAACCAATTCTCGTATTTGCATTTTAAGGTAGACACAGATAGACATGGTTTTGAAAAAGTACAACTTGGTAAGATGCATACAAGGTATAAATGTACTCGATTCAACCAAACTTCCTAACAAACACAAGTAAAAATTAGAGACTGTGAGGAGTAGCTAAAATGACAGACAAAGTTAAGTACTACAGATATTTTTAGGCATTCGCAATTGGCAACTGTCACATGTCATAGTGAAGCCATGGCTCAGTTTATCGAATAAGTATTATCACATGCAATGAGCATTTAGGCTAGGCTAGGTTGACTGAGATAGAAATTGACGTGATGAATTTTGTTTGCATAAAAATAATAGCCCCAATTATTTAATGGTAAGCGGAAGTGGAAAATATTGTTATACTCACTCACAAGATATACAATATTTTGCTTCACCATTCAGAGTCAAGTCAGTTTCACGTGAGTTATATTTTTGAATTAAAGTGAACATTTTTTGGGGGATTTAGTGAAGCGAAAAAATTATATGACAGACAAATGATTGGCAGTTCGTCACATCTCAATTTCAATCCATTCAAAATAACCAAAGAAAATTGTTTAGGAAAATCTTTGACTTTTTGGTTTTAGCAGGATTAAGAAGCAGTGGACAGTTAGTGGCAAGACAGAAGTTAACTCGTCACTCATCTCTCGTGTAAAATAACTTCAGGAAAAAAGGTAAAAACTGTAAATTTAAATAGAATTTTTCTCGGAAACAAAAAAAAGTTTGCCATTCTTGACATGGTCATTCAATTCTATAAACTATTCTTTTCAATGGTTTGATGACAGCAAAGACAAATTCAACGGTTTTGTTGCATCGAGAAAAGAATTGATTTGTTTGGCAGAGGAATGCATGCGTTCAGGATTAAGGAGGAGGCTATTTGGTGTAGTGAAATTCTTTAGAGAAGAAAATTGTTCAATCGTATACAAATGGTGTTATCAAACCTGTCGGATCAAACAAAAATATTGAGTCAAAGTGACAAAGGAAATGGGAAGGAGGCAAAAGGCGTACTACAACACAAAACAAACTGAATTAAAAGGATGAAATGAATAGATAATCCGTGTTTACACCTTTTACGAATCCGTCATGCCAGTCCCAGTTTAGTTTGGTTTGGCCAGTCCGGAAGGACTCTGATTGGAAATGTTTTTTTGGCTTTCCCTTCAGTAGAGATCATCGAAAAGATTAGATTGCACCACTCTTTCCATTATACCAAAAATGACCTGTTAGTGTTAATGAAGCGGCATCATAATAATCATCAAATCCTAAGGATAATCTGCATAGGGTTTTCTCAAAACTTCCACTTTCTTGTATTCTTCATATTTTACTTAAATGTGCATACCTGAGATTTGTGTATAATGATATGATGGTTTTTGACAGAGAAAAAGAGTTAACAACTTACCCAACTAGAACAATAGTACAAAAGTAAGGTGACTGCTTTGTGACAGTTTTCGGTTTCGTGATTTTTGATGGGTAATTCTGTCGCCGTGTCTGTCAATGTTCATTGTGAGGACGACGACGTATATGACGAGCTGGACGAATTTGAGTACCAGGATTACCGAAGATTTTATAATTACGATCCGTAAGTGTCATTTAAATGAAACTTTCATGCGCATATTTAAAAAAAAACTTAGTAGGTGACGGGATGGATTTGAAATCTTGCACATGT
Source organism: Seira musarum (assembly GCA_027743895.1). Classification (NCBI taxonomy): domain Eukaryota; kingdom Metazoa; phylum Arthropoda; class Collembola; order Entomobryomorpha; family Entomobryidae; genus Seira; species Seira musarum. The sequence goes on from JAHZMX010000083.1 coordinate 8,366, forward strand.
CTCAATGTAGTTAGTAAGGATCCTCTGTGTAAATTTAATTAGGGTCATGTATATTTGTAGAGCTTATTGTATCGGCATTGTCCTAAAATGTAATTAAGAACAGGACTGATTAATTTATTTAAATAATACTACATTCCATTACGTTGAGATTCACAAGAACTCAACGCATGTTTATCCTTTGATTCATTGAAACCACGATTAATTTAATTTAATAAGCATATTACATTACCGTTATTTAAAAACTCAACTTCATTGGGTCATTTAAAACTATGCTTAATTTTTATCGTGTCAGTCATGATCATGGGTCATAGTCATGAGTCTCAACTCAACAACGAAGAGTCAGTTTCCATCATTGCAGCGTCACCTGCAATCCTACAAAGCAATCAACTACGACGAGCAAAATGCTCTTGCTTGTAGTTCATTTTTCACATGAATCGAGTTCATTCAAACTCAAACGCTTTTTGTTTGTTTTGATTTTGTTATCAACATCAACAAGTGCTTTTAGTACATTCAATTTTGAAGCACATGACACAGGCATGCACCTTTTACCTCAATAATTAATTTGACGTGATTGTTGCTTTAAAAAGATAATATAAACACGTCAGTTTACTAACTCAATTAATTAATTATTGTGAAATGGAAGTGAAAGTTTTGCGACCGTTAAAACATTCAGAATAATTGTCCAGCTGACATGGACATGTCATTTGACAACCGGCCGGTTTCAGAGTTTCCCTGTACTAGTAGTAGTAGTAGGACTATTTGATTGACGTGATTATATAATTGACTACGACGATTTTTGAAATTGTAGGAGATGTCAATTTAATTAAATTAAAGCTAGTCACTAATTTAGTTTTTATTCTTTTAAAATTCCATGTGTCATGTCATGTAGAAACTGTCCCGTCCAGTGTTCCGAAATTAATTGAAGGTTTGTAATTCTTTTTTTAATTGTTTAACCATATTCCATGACCGTATTCCATATTCACGTCGTCTCAGGCAACGTTGTCCTTTGATTAGAATTAAAAGTAACTAAATAATCAATCATGGCTAAACGTAAGAAGAAGGATAATGCAGAAGGTTCTAAAGAACTTGGTGGTAATAGTGAGTTGGAAGATGATGATAAAAGGAGTTCTAAAAGTGGGAATAAGTCAAACTTAAAGAAGGCTGACAAAGTTTTAAAAAAGACTGACATTGCATCACAATCAGTATCTACTACTGCTGGCGCGATGCAAGGCACTTCAAGTTATACTTTCGAATTTCTTCATGACATTTGGTTTTGGTTGTTCGTCTCGAGCTTAATCATCTTCTTAGGAATCTCAGTTTTTATAAATTTTTGCGGTGGGAGAGGAGCATGCAACTGCTCGGGGAAACGGCCATATTATGACGCAGAGGGAGGTTACCCCTATCAAGATTTTATGTAAGTCCTTTACAAATAAATATTTGTTTTGCATGGGATGGTTAGTTTCATGGGGATAATTAAGATTTTTTGAAAATGGGTTTAGTAATTAAAGTACTACGACAGGTGCGTGTTTGTTTGACAATTAACTTAATTATACCCGTTTGCGTGATTTGGGTTTATATTTGGACTTGTGTACACATTGGACGTTTCAGAAATAGCTCAAAACAGTCATACAGTCAATCACAATGCTTAGCTAAATAAAATCTTCTGGAATAATCATAGGAAGTCAATAGTCAAAAAATATTTTAGCTTTTTAATAGAACCTCGACGAAGTACGTCGGAAAGATAGATAAAAGAAATCTGCCCATGTCCGTTGACACTTTTAGTAATCGCTGAAATTACATCAATTATCTACACATCATCATAACTTTTATCAAAACGCTTCTTTTCTAATGACTTTGCTCAAGTAGGTATGTCTAGTGAGTCTTGTCGCACCGCACCCATCAAGCTTTACTTACCAATGAGTTTTATGGGTTGAGCTGAGGTGATATGTGCTGTACTGTAGTAGCAGAAAGTGATTAAGTCTTTTATGACATAATTTTCGTTTCATTGAGCATTCACTTTGAATGCTAACAAGATCATTACATAAAAAAACCTCAGAAGTTTGCTGTGTTGATGATTTTACTTTTTAAGTGGACCAGGACCAGACAAAATGGTGGTATGGCAGAATGGCATATGAAAAATAAGGTGAAAATTAAAATTGAGTTGAGATTAGTAATATCTACTTACTATCTACAGTATCTACACTACAAATTCGTTTTGGTTGTTTGATGTTCATATGGACGATCGAATATGGTTCTACAGATTGCAGTGATTTAAGTCTTTTTTTTGTGACAAAGGCATGGTATATGGCCAGTTTCGTTCATTTCATTGCTCTGATTTATATGTATGTACTTATTGAATATCGATTTTAGCTGTATACACTTCCTTGAAACTATTATTATTATTACTATTACTTCAGATTAGTTGAAGTAGAATGTTCTAAAGTACTAACTTGTACTAGCATATCATTTAATGCACCTGTTGATAAAAATATAATGTACAGTTTTTCAATCACTGCAATACAAACCTATATTGTTAGATACACTATTGTATTTAACGGTTCACGTGTTACCCAGCGCTGATTTTTTAGTGTAATATATTTTCCTTTTGCTTCTAGCTACTGTCTACTCGTAAGGTTTAGGTTGGAATCACATTTAATGCTGTCGTCTGTAAAAGATTGTTTGTGACATCATGTTGAAGGATTCATTTGCTACTCTTTCATCCATTGCGTAATCCTAACCAAATCTTTTGACAAACCCAAACCAATAAGACTAGATGAGAGTAATTTCCAGTAAAATGCTCTTGCTCTTCTTTTTAGTGGATGGTTTTAGCATTCCAGTAGGTTTTCTGAAGTGTTGAAACGAACTTAAGTTCGCGAAATGTACATGTAGGTAGCTTTAATTTTTGGTGTTAATATTCCACCCCATTGACTCAGAAAGCTCATTACACTTTCAATTTTCCTTTTCAAATACCTAAGTCTGCTAATTCATTACATGAAGCATGCAACTCTAATAACGTACTACGTCATTTCAAGGAAACTTAAAAAATCGGTTCAGACAAGTTAATGTCTGACTCTGACCATGATCATGCAACATTCGACAGAGATAATACTAAAAGTAATATGATCTTTTCGGCCTTACATACTTAGTTGTTCATTATAATCTTTTCATATTCATATTATTCATGCTGTATCAAGTTAAGCTACATTCTCTCAATATCTCGTTCAACATTATCATCGCTGCTCATCTCCGGCTTAATCTTTGTGCACCGGCAAAAACTTGCGAAATTTTGTTGTAGGCGAAGAATTTTGTATGCATGTACCTATGTATACGTAACTATTGCAAATTTTCTTGCCTATTCATAATAGACACATGCTAAACCTTAATCGGGAGTTCCGAAAAGGCACGAAGCGTCAATCTTCTTGCAATGTATATGCTTGAAACATCAACTAGCTAAACATTTGAAGACGTTTTAATGGGTTAGTGTTAAGGTTAGCAAAAAAGCATTGGATCATTCTTCCTTTCGCTATTCATGTGACTCTCAAATGATCGGCAAATAATTATATGACGGTTGTTCCCCAAAAATATTACATATATACGAATAATAGCATAGAATGCCTACTCCTCTTTTTCCTGATTGTGAGTCGAACGAATCTCGGCTCAATTTCATTATCATTATGTTAAGCTCAGCATTTTTTCGAATGCCATGCTCTTCCAGCTCGAATAATAGAAAAGAACCGAGAGTTGAAGAGAACGCAACGTGGTCGTGATCTTTTTTGTTATACTTACGTTATCTCTTTTTCATTACTTTTCTCAGTTAAGTTATTGACTCATGTTATGTTCCTCTTTAGTTCTAGTTGACACCATTTTTATAATTTAACATACATACGTTGCCATTTTACTTATTACTTAATATTTATTGCTTCCTGCAGTTGGGTGTAGCAATAGAAAAGTTAAAGAAATTGATGTGTTCACCCTAGTTGTATTAAAGATTATTTATACCGTTCATTCGTAAAATTTCTTGAATCTTTTGTATCTCTTAAAATCGCTTCCATGAGGTAGGAAACGCTTTGAATTTTTTACCGTTGGAATTTGCATGGAATTTTGAGTTTCCAGTTTGGTTTGGTTGGAGTGTTTTCTGAAATTTTTATTCGCCTTCTGCACAATCGAGAATGCTGAAGCAAACGCAAAGATTAACTGGTGTGGTGTAAGTCCCTGCATTGAAGTTTTTTTTTGTTACTAATTACGCAATACAATAATCATGGTATGGTAGGTTTTGTTTTTCACATGAAATAATATTTAGTTAGTGTGTACCTTTTGTTTCTCTATTCCAATCCACTATAATTATGTAGTTCCAATTCCAATATTGTCCTTTGTAATTTCGTTGCTTGAATTCCATTTTTTAAAAGGTTGGCCATTTACTTGCTGCGGTATACTCAGGTGCACGACTGCAAGCAAGAGAAATACTAACTACTTTATTGATTGAAAAAAAAGTTATTGACAATTTCGTCCTTATAATTTTATTTATGCAAGTTTAGTGGGAGTTTACAAGATTTATGTGTGTTCTCCCCTCAGGACACAGGATCTCACGTCATTTTGTCGTCATCAAAATAATTTGCTATTGATAGTCTATTCGCGTATGTTTTGGTTGAGATTAGATTAAGATTAAAGGTACAAGGTACAACATTTTAAAGGTTGGTTAAGGTTCTTGTTATTGTTTTTAATGCGCACAAGCAAGGTCGATCTGACTGACAAGAATTAGGCGGATAAGATGAGATGAGGGTGTGTACTACTGTACACGGAGAAACGTGAGGAAACTGTTACTCTTGATAAAGAACATCAATATTTATATGACGAAATGTGTAAGTGTTTTTGGGAATGTTACTCTATTTGTCCACTTGACTTAATGAAAGTCCAAAAAAATCTGTCTGTTTGTTTTGTCCAAAATCTTTCGATCTGCTTTTAACTTATAACCTTATTGTTATATGCATTAATATGAAATGGACTTTTGAATGGATCGATATCGATATGAAAATAAATATTTGGCAAAAGAAGCTATGATGCTGATTGAATTGAAGGTGGAATTGTACTGATTGATATTCTAGCATTGGAAGGACAAAAAGCAGGAATTATACGGAATATTTTGTCTTTGAGCTCTAGTTTGATTTTACTTTTCACCTTTGCCCCCCTTACATTTTGCTAATGGATTCGTTTTGGCCACTTTTACATGGCAGAAGCCATTAAGCCTCAGTACGGGTTATGGTTGTGGTGCGTGCTCTGTCCCATATCTGTTTGGTTTGGTTTGGTACATAGTTTGTATGGGCTTAATGGAACGTGGACTTTGAACATGAATTATGAATGCATTTTAGGGTAAATCAAAACAAAGGCGAGTTTGTTTGTGTTTTTTTTGGCATTTTGGATTTTGGTCAAGTTGAAGGTAGGCTTGGGCTGCCGAAAATAAAATAGTGAAAATTTTCCACTGTCATTTATTGCCTCTATCGATTCCAAGTAAACCGTGTACAGAAGAGAAACGCAGGAAGGCTTCAGTAGCTTTGGCTTTTCAACTAGAATTTTTTTTTGTACTTTGTCCCCATTCTATTCTGCTTATGAAAAATAGTTTGGCCAAAGTAGAAAAAAATAACAAATATAATTTTTTGCTAATAATTGTCAATTTGATTAGAACTGTCAAAAGGAATCAAAGGGGGCAATACAAAAATACACCAGCTTTTCCAGATTATACCGAGATTATCCAGATTGGACTTTTTAATTACCAATGTATTAGGACGGAAATTTTAATTCACTTTTATCATCCTCTCTATGCCTATTAACATGAATTTACATGAATTTATTTACGTCCGATCTGTCCCTGTCCGTCCATGAGCAGAATGATTCTCTGGTAGCTTGTATGGCGCTTCATCACAAAACTGTTAGCTTGGGTCAGAGGGCAGAGCAGAGCTTTACTTAGGTGTCTTGTCCAAGTCTCATTGGCTTTTCCTTCTCACGAATGATTTATGATTGGCATGATTGCACTTTTGTGATTGAAAAAAATTCACCTCACGATGTAAGTAAATGGATTTGCCCACGTGTCCCTGAGAGTGTTAATAAAATGACTTTACGCAAATCACATTTAATTTTAGCTCTGCTTGTGTTCCTTCCTGAATTGATTAGGTATAGAGTTTTGCAACAAAGCGCATGTTTTCATGTCACCTTTTCCTTTCAAAAGTCATCCATTCATAATTGAATACATATCATAGAATCACGAGTCGGAATTGTGAAATTTAGATGCAATTTCAGTCACCGTGAGTGTGATGTGTGGTACAACTTCGTTCTAAGATCGGTAGTCACCTCATCCACTGGGAATGCAGCTTCTTCCTTTTATTGCATACTTAATTTTAATTTAATATCTGTAATCAGCAAATGCATCTTGTACTTATTCAACGCAATTTCATTCTTCAAAGTACAGCGATTCGATTCGCATTCGGTTCGTCCTATATTTTAAATTTTAATGAGCATATGAAATACACATCTTTCTGAAAGTCGGTTCAGGTTAAGATTATTGTAGCTTTTGAAGAAGCCTAACCAGTTTTAATGAATTTTCACATTTTAAATGATGTAATTTCGTAGGCTGACCTGCAATCATCATACCATTTAATTCACGAGTGCATCGCATTGATCACTTTCAATTCACATGAACAAAAAGCTCAAAACATGTGCAGTCTTTGCAAAACGGGTGATTTGCAGGAAAGGGGTAAAAAAGATTTGTGTGGTTATACAGAGATCGTGGTCATGTTAGGTTTTTGTGGGAAGATCGGTCAGTTCATCCTTCCATTTTTTATTTAATGATAGATTACAATAAAAAAAATTCCTTTTCCTTGCAACTCAAACTCAAGTTATGTTTATATGCTGTTGCTGTCATCATCAAATAGGATTGGAAATGGAATTATTATTGAGCTTTTTGTTTGTGTGTACCTAGTAGAGAGTTGGACTTTTTGGATTTCTTTAGGCGAGAAGATACCTACTTGATGAGTGTACATTGTGCGCGTAGTGGTGTGATGATGAGGATGACGATCGATGCGATGTTTGCTGGTACATGTAGATAGAGTGGATTGGGATGATAGGATGCGGGCTCCTTTTTTTTCGAGGAATACTTATATAGCGTGAAAACTTCGTCTTCCGTTTCAGACACAAGTTCACTGTCGGCCAGTGAAGACCTACCTTCTTCTTACATAAGTAACTACTTGTTGAGTTGTCAAGACAAGTCAGAATAAAATAGTTTTGAATTATTTTGATTCAGTTTTATAAATATTTGCTAAGAAGTTTTAATCAAAGAAAACTGTAAACTTTCTGTAAAATATTTTATTCAACTTAATTTATGTAAGAAAAAGAAACATTACTTAAATCTTCGGGGTTTTCTGAAATCAGGAAGTTTTTTTTTTCGGAATTTCAAATTCATCTTTTCTATTTCAGCTTTAACAAAGGACCTTCTGGTACTAGAACGCTATTCAAGATGGACCCTAGAAGAGATAAACAGGAGTTTTTTTTCGGAATTTCAAATTCATCTTTTCTATTTCAGCTTTAACAAAGGACCTTCTGGTACTAGAACGCTATTCAAGATGGACCCTAGAAGAGATAAACAGGGACAAAGAAACTATCATGAAGTGACCGGTGACAACGTGTGTCCTTCAATGGTCCGTGGAATTGACTTCCTAAGGGATCCAAGGCTAAACAAGGTAATAGGAACTTAATATTAAAATAAAAATTGGGACTTGTGCTGTGCTTAAATGAATTCATGCTTTGTTCCAGTTCCTGAAAATGTACTATAAAATCATGGCATTCATGGCTGAAATATATGCTAATTTTATTATGATTTTTGTGATTTGGAAAATAGGGCATGGCTTTTACTCTGGAAGAAAGGCAATCTCTTGGAATCCATGGACTGATACCTCCTCGTTTTAAAACTCAGGAAGAGCAAGTCAAGCTTTGCAAGGAGAACGTGGAACGGTATCAAGAAGATCTGAACAAATACATTTACCTCGTTGGATTACAGGTAAATATCAACTACAATAGAGATATTTGTATAGAAGAATGAATTGGAAGTTGATGGAACTTTCATGCTAGTATTGTTCCTCTCTTTTTAGGATCGTAATGAACGCTTGTTCTACCGATTGATTGCTGAAAATGTGGAACAAATGATGCCGTTGAGTTTACACTCCAACTGTGGGCTTGGCATGCCAGAAATTCGGTCTCATTTACCGTCGTCCTCGAGGTCTGTTTATCTCGATCCACGACAAAGGACACATCTACCAAATTTTGCGAAACTGGTAAGTCCATGATGAATTACATCATGAAAGTCTCTTGGGAATAAAATGGAAGAATCGTGTATAAATTGAAAAAAAATGTAATTCATTTTCTTTTAGGCCAGAGCCAGACGTACGTTGCATTGTCGTAACTGACGGAGAACGTATTCTTGGGCTCGGAGACTTGGGAGCTTATGGGATGGGAATTCCAGTTGGAAAGCTGGCTTTATACACCGCTCTTGCTGGAATAAAGCCGCACCATTGTTTACCCATCATGTTGGATGTCGGAACGAACACACAAGTAAGTTTATAGATAAAAACTGAATTGCTTAAGCATACATTCATATGCTTTGCTTAACGTCTTTCGCGTGGGAAGACTGAAGGCCGTCATAGAATAAAAGCAATAATAAAAATTGCCAGTGTAATCACTCTTACCTACTTGATTGCTTTCTCAAACAATAAAGATACGAGTATTTGCATTGAGTAATATAAGTAGTTAATAATTTTGACGAACTGTGTATTTGCTTGTTTTCTAGTCGTTGTTGGATGATCCATATTATATTGGTCTCCGTCACAATCGTGTTACTGGAGCCGAGTATGACGAATTTCTGGATGAATTTATGCAAGCGGTCGTTCGTCGATACGGGCAAAATACACTTATCCAGGTAAACTTGGTTTATTAATATGTGATGCAATTAACCGAGAAGTGACGTTCTCCCGGAAAACTTTATCAAAATCTGAAATACTTCAGCATTTTTATTAATTTTTTTTATTACAGTTTGAAGATTTCGCCAATCATAATGCATTCAGACTTTTGGCGAAATACCGGGATAGGTATTGTACCTTCAATGATGACATCCAAGGAACTGCTTCTGTTGCGGTGGCAGGTGTTTTGGCATCCTTGAGAATCACCAAGACCAAATTGTCAGATAACAAGTTCCTTTTCCTTGGAGCTGGAGAAGTGAGATTCAATTAAGATTAAAATACTACTAGCTTTTATTGGCTTTGAATCTGTTTTCGTAAAGATGGTCATATCTGTAGAATACAGATACAGGATTTTTGATAAGATATTATATCATTTATGTTACTGATTGGAATTCTTGACCTTTTTTTAGGCTGCTCTTGGTATTGCAATGCTTATTTGCCAGGCTATGGTAAAGAATGATGGTGTAACGGCTGACGAAGCGGCATCAAAAATCTTTTTGAGTGTAAGTTTCCCCTAATACCTACTAATTACAATCTGGTTTCCTTTTGAGTCCTAATGAAACATTTAATTCATTCATTCATATTAAATAAAACCGGTTTTGATTTTGCTTATTTTATTTTATTTTCTCAGGATTCAAAGGGTTTGCTGGTCAAATCTCGTCTCGGAACAATTTCAGCTCAGAAGGCATTATTTATTAAAGATCTTCCTCACCTCACCAAGCTTGAGGATTTCGTAGAAGAAATCAAGCCCACTGTCATTCTGGGTGCTTCGGCGTGCAAGGGCGCCTCTTGGCCGCTGAGGTACATTTGCATTTTCAATTTGTCTTAAACCATTCTGTTCAATAGGATTGCCCTTTGGTACCCTGTTTTTGATAAAATTCCTTATTATTTTATAGGAATGCTATATTTCGCGCATGTTAATCAGACTCTTATTATGAATATTTAGACTTTAGCAAACATCGTCACAGAAGCTGATCTTGATGCTGGAAGATTATACCCTCCACTAACAGACATCCAGAACGTGTCTGTGGTAATCGCAAAGAAGATTATGGAAGATGCCTATGAGAAAGGTAAAAGAGGATATCAATAAACTCCGTGTCATTTTATTTCATAGACCGCTAGAATTGATACAAATTACATAAGCAGATAGAAAAATTTGTTCATTCATATCTTGTTCAACGAAATAGACCCCATGGCATGAAGTAGCAATCTACTTTCTTTTAATCTCTTAACCAGCTTTGGGCTTCTTGCTTTCTGATTCTGATAATTTTTCAAGCATGATTTTTCGTCATTAATGACTTTAATGATGATGATGCTCAACTTATAAATATATATTTAAAAGATTTGACTTAAGAATTTACTTTATCTTCTTTGATTTCTGTCGTAATTTGAATTGGCCCATTTGGCTACTGCAAATGATTATTCTTTTGCTTTAGTTTGAGGTTTGATGGGATTTATGTTGATTTGTTTTATGGCTTTGATTTTGCGATTTATGATTGATTGCATTAAATTAACTTGCTAATTCTTATGCTAATACTAATTATAACTTCAGGAGAGGCGACTACTTATCCAGAACCGGCTAATAAGGAGGATTTTATCAAAGCGCAGCTGTATAACACTAAGTATGGCAAGGCGATTCCACAATTGTATACCTGGCCACAAGTTTGAACTAAATAACCTCAAAATAACATTTGTTCCTTTCCGTTGTTCTTCCTCAAAACTGTCCATGTGGATTTGTGTTTAACCTTGTCTTTTCTTTGTCGTTTAATCCAGAAATTATTTTCGAAAAAACGAATAGTAATAGAAATAAAATAGGTTTCTTGCTTGTCCTAACTCAAAATCTGACTTCAAATATTCTAATATAAAATATTAATTTGGAAGATAAAGTTTGAATACATTATTAAGTCAATTTTTTATATTTTGTATTTTGCAAACGAGCAAGAATTTTCTAATTTCGTTTTTGTCAACTTTTTAGTCGTTTCTTATTTAAAAAAAATATTTTGCGAAGTTAGATGAAGGTGCATTTAACGGATGAATTTATTTTATTTTATTTAAACATTTACCTATATGTATTAGTTAACTTTTAAAATCCGAATGAAGATTAGTTTTTCGTGGACATTACGAAGAAATATTTTAATTGATTTGTCAATCAAGTGTGAAGAATGAAAATAGGTAGTTATTAATTACTTCTACTGAATCTCAAACCCTGCCTGCCGAGTCCATTACCTGCTTAACTCCTTGTCAATGACGGTGTCAACTGCTCTCGCTATTAACCTCTAAAATAATCCTGTGGCTTTTGGAACAATAAGATCGTTGTGTCGCAAAAAGGTACATAGCCAGACATGGTAAAAATGTTAATGTTAATCAATGTTTTCTTAATGTGTACCTGCACAATTTGTTTATTAAATTAGATCAAAGTTGTTGGTGGATAGGTGAATGTTATGTAAATGTTTTCCCATTTATAGCACAGGATGTGAATGTTTGGATAACTTTAAAGTGACATTTTAGAGGTTTTCACAAATATATTTTCATGGGAAATTTTTGGGAAGCTTTGTTTTTGATTGTCGGTGCGAGTAAATTGGGTTAAATATAGTTCTGCAATCATGCGTGTACAATTGCTTTCAAATTTGAAATGGGTTTTATGGGTGTACTTCTACTTCTTCCAATCGTATAACCTGATTTATTTATAGATAAATATCGAATCAAACTAGTTTAAGCATGTAATCGTACGGATAAAGTAATGTATTTTTGGAAATATTTATTCTGGCTGGATGTTAAAATTAGATATTGAAGGCATTTTTCTGTACATTAGTAGATCGTTAGATGCAGTTTAAAGACAAATCTTTAAAGTAGTATTTATTGATTCCACCGAGGAATATTTTGATTTCGGAACGAGTTCTTACTGGTTTTGTCCTTTTTTTTTGCAACGAATAGGTTATGCTTACACATACCCAGAGCCCAAAGACAAGGAAGCTTTTCTTCAAGAAATGTTGTATGATTTCCACTACGAGTCTGCTCTGCCAACACATTGGACCTACCCAGAAGGCTACGGTGCTTCAGCCGACGAGTAATTTTTTATTCCATTATCATTTCACCGACTCATTTGGAACCAAGATATTATTACTTCTAGTGAAAAGAATAGCAAATGACATGACATGACATATTCTCATTTTTTTATAAATGTTCCTATTCAAAGTAATTAACCTTTTATTTCTTTCTAATCCGTATCAAACCTACAGCATAGATCGTTTGTTGAAGGAATCGAAGTTAAAATGAACAGGCAGGAAGTAGGAATTGTTAGGATGTAAATTCGCGCGCGGATGTGATAAAGCATGCAAGGACATTCAGGTCAATGATCAGTTATTATCTAACCCCCAAAATAGGATTAAGGTAAGGTAAAATGATGTGCAGTACGCTAAGAAGCAAAATCTTTTCCAGAGACGACAACCGATCTACTAATAGTGATAATGATCATGATGGGTGTGCAGAGATCTAGATCGTAGATGCGAATAGATTTAATTTAAATTTTTGTGTGAAAGTTTTTATTTTCCAAGCTTGTGTCTATAAAATATTCCATTTCTGTGGTATTATAATCAATCGTAGTACTTTTTATCTGTAATATGTTTTAGTGATTCCGAGTCCAATTATCCATAAAATAATGTAATTATCAATTCAATATTTTATAATAGCTTTAAATTGTGCGAACAATGAAAATATAAAAATCCAATCGTATTAATTTACAAAGGTCGGCCAAATTTACAAAAAATTTAAAAAGAATTAAATAAAGTAAAAAAAAAACTTTTATAAACCAAAAAAAAAACTATTTGATGAGTTTATTAGAAATAATTTTGCAAACCTTTTTACTTCCTTGGCTTTTGTTTTGTCATTTCACCTTTTACCACTAGAGGCCTTTCGATTTCAATTCCCATACGATCCTTCTCGTTTCATTTTTATTTAAAGACACGTCGTGTTCACTTTCAACGCCATCAGCAAATAATTTCTGTGACATATGTAATTCCATGTGCATGCTTGTTTGTTTTTAGTAGGTGAATTGAGTGCAGTCGCAGTCAAGCATTTGCTATTTCCCAACCCACAACAAAACAAACCGATTTCACTAACTGTATTTGTAGCACAAGTATTTAGCTTTCACTAATCAATTTAAAATCATACCTCAATTATTTAACTAAAATGGGAGCCGGGCAAAGCAAGGAAACTATCCAAGTCCCTGCGAATGTGGCAGGGTCCCTAAACATCTTGGTAACGCAGGAAGTCACGGAACGTTGGCAAGCGATACAGCGACAAAAGGAAAGGTCGAGAGAAAAATTACTGGATTTTGGAGGCGCTGGTGATGCAAAAAGCAGGAGCGAAAGCGGTAACGGTAGTGATGTCAACATGATTAGTGCACCACTTGCGGTTTCGACTTTCGACAAGGTTTCATCCTCACCTTTGAAAGAAGAAGCAACGCCGGTGATTGCCGTTGATAACAAGTCTTTAAAGCGTGAAGAATCAGGTGAGATTGAGATTTGAATGAAATTGAATTAGAACAGAAGAAAGTAGATCCTTGAATTGCATAAAAAATATTTGTTGATTCATAAGAATTTCAGATCTGTTGTTTTCTAATCGGTGGATTTGAATTACTTTCAGTGATTGAAGTAAAGAAAGCTGAACGAGAGCCGTTAAAAGTTTCTTCTAAACCGAAGGAAAAATTGGAAACCGGAAGTACTTTGCCGACTCTGGCATCATCTACTGTTGAGCGTTCGTCTTCGTCGGTGAAAAAGGATTTTATTGAAGAAGGACCTGTTGGCAGTACAACTATAACTCCAACAAACGAAACACCAAAAATGAACAAGTTACTATCGCATTTTATGGTGCAAAATGATGCTATGACTATGACACAAGACGCCAATGATATTGAAAATGGAACAGTTGTCGGATCACCTCAATATCATAAGAATGGACTACCATATTTACTCCCGGAACAAAAGCAACCTTTCAAAGCACCTGCATTCCAACCAGAAAATTTCCAGTATGAAGAGGTAGACGAAACGGCTGCTAAAGAAAAGGAGAAGTCTTCTAGTGACTCAAAAATCAAGATAATTCCTCCTCCTCCTCCGAATTTCTTTGACGAAGAAGCCATGATTGGAGTGGGGGCTGAGTTCTTTGAAAATGAAGGGAAAGCATTTTCTCAGATAACCTCAACGTCATCGACTCCAAATGATCGAGAAGTGCGTGTTCCTAAGGTCGTCCTTCCGGTCATCGTTGACCAAGATGCTAAAGGCAAGCCGGTTTTTGAAACTGTTGCCTCGTGGCGTGTTCGGGATAACGCGGAGAAACAAATCGATAAGAACAACGAATTTTGGCAGAACCAACTTGAAAGGATCGCTTCAAAAGTTGAGGACGATGCGTGGAAAGAGGCACAGGATGTCCAGAGACGTATTCAAGATATCAACGCTCGCCATCCCGACATCTATTCTGTGGCTCATCAACCTGGAGGTCACTGCAATTTGCTGACTACGCAAATCGCCATGTGCTACGAACGCAACAAAGGCCAAGTATTGAAATGTAATGATCTTGTTCGTCAATTTGCTAAATGTGCGAATAACGCCATTTTGAAGGAATATGGAAACGAAGTTGGGAGGTAGAAAAGTAATTTTTTGTTACTTCTGTTAAATCGTAATTGAAGTTGAGGGATTGTTGTAATTGCCAATTGTTTTGCTCGTGTATCTTCTTATCTTGGAACCATTAAAATAAAATCATTGTGAAAGCTGAAAAGACAATTTGGGGTAGCTTGAGACTTTTAAACATTATCCAAATGAAACAAGTTTCAACTCATCCCTGTTTACATTTTCAATCCACCCCTTCTGCCCCTCTCCTCCTCAATTCATCTTGTTTTTCTTTGCAGATAATTAGCCCATAAAATCAAAACATTTTATTTTGTTTTCTTAGAATTGGCACGTACGGGAAGTTATTTCCACCCCATCCTGTCCTTCATTTCTCATTACTTTTTATGATTTACGCCACATTTGTAAACAACTGCAGTACACGAGGGACAAGAGAAGAAAATGACCCCATCCTCATCTCATTCATTCATCGTGATCGTTGTAAGGTGATAGTAAATGCGTAGTAGTTTTTCACGACGAAATGGCGCCATCCGTATTTTCTAAATCCATGGAATGGAAGAGGGGATGTTTTTCGCACATTTCGTGCAGACCACCATACTTCATGCACCATTTTCTTCTGCCCTTGTAGTCTTGGGATAGGGAAAAAGCATCAGCCAAATCTCTAACCCAAACAGTCGTTTTGCAAAAAATGACGCTCTCAAACATTCCCCCCGTGTCATTCAGAAATTATTACCCTTTGTGTAAGTACATGTACATCCATACTCAGGCCTAGTCGTAGTCCATTTAATATTGAAGCTTCCTCGTTTCATTTTTAATTCTTTTCCATCACCGCCTCGAGCCCAGAAATAAAAAAGGCAATAAAAACTAATAGTTTTTTTGAAAGTGCTTGTTAAAGTTGTTTACTTCACTTCGCTCTTGTCTTGTAGTACGACCCCTACGACTTTCCATCATCTACCTCGGTCAATGCATGACTCATTTCGGGACATGTAAAATGGGACATTCAATTCAGAAGGCTTGAAGCGTGAACCACGTCATGTCAGCGATGGCAGTGATGTGTAACAGACGCCATAAAACTGGTTGACATCAATACTTACAACTGCGTAGTTATTTTCTTCTTCAGGAAAAAAATGGAAGGAAGAATATTGGATTTATTACCAACCAATTTCCATACCCCCATTCTCAAGGTTTTCTTTTCCAGGAAATACTTTCCTCCCTCGACAAATTCATCTCCCCCTGCGTGCCAGCATAGCATATTTCGAAATGAAATTGCAAATTGCAACAAAGCTTACATCAGTTTTTCGTTTGTAAGTAAGCAAACACCGGGGACGCTTAGATGTGACTGGCATGGCAAGCTCATAAAAATTAAGCGCCTTGTTTTTCAAGTTTTTGTAATTCATTTTTTCCTTTCTTTCTGCGTGTCAAAGTAACCCTTCCAAATCAAAATAACGAAAAAGTAGAATGAGTTTTTAGGAAGAAGTTACTACTATTTTGCCTGTGGTGAAGATTTCAAGTAGAATCGGCAAAAGAGATGGAAAACAGGGTCGTAAAAACTTACGCAATTTCCCAAAACACCTTTTACTATGAAANAGCGCCTTGTTTTTCAAGTTTTTGTAATTCATTTTTTCCTTTCTTTCTGCGTGTCAAAGTAACCCTTCCAAATCAAAATAACGAAAAAGTAGAATGAGTTTTTAGGAAGAAGTTACTACTATTTTGCCTGTGGTGAAGATTTCAAGTAGAATCGGCAAAAGAGATGGAAAACAGGGTCGTAAAAACTTACGCAATTTCCCAAAACACCTTTTACTATGAAAGAAACTTCTGCGATGCGTCATTCCTTCGAGTAGTAGTAGTAATGGGACTACCTTTCATTCTTGTGTTCTTCCCCTTCCTTTCCCCCTTCTGTCATTCTGTCCCTATCCGTCATTGATGGGAAGGGATCCGTAAAAAACTGCGTAGAAACTTTTATTACCCTAAATGGAAAATTGGCCGTTTGTGTGTGTGTCAGGTTTCGTTTTTCTGGGATGGGATAACGTTCCCCTTCGTTTCGCAAATTCTACGCGAAAAAATACGTATTCTAACAATAACAAAACCAATCCCTGGACCTTCTGCTTGCAATCATTCAGCACTCACTTCATTTCATCCTTCCATCCCCTATTTTTGGAGTTTCGCGAAATAAGTATATTTTTTTGCAAGCGTGTATTCATCTTTTTTAGTTTCCCTTGGGACATTGCAAATTGCAAAATATGTCTTTTTCTCAAAGAGGCTCACACTTGCAGATGAAATTGATGTTTGCAAAGAAGAGGGGTCGAAATTGAAGTAACAGTGAAGAACTGTGGTTGCTTTTCATGCCCGAAATAAAGAGAATTTTTTTTGTAACAGAAGTTTAGGAATCTGACACGATCGTTCTGGAATCGCTTTCCCGTTAGACATCTGCTCCCCTTTCCCACAATATTATGCTGTTGAAGGACTTTTTATTTCTTTTATTCGTTAACGTCAATGTGGGATTATTTATAAAGGGAAAAGTGCGAATGTAAAATAACGGTTTTCATGCACGTCGCTTGAATAGGATGATGAGTCACTTCTGCATTTCGCAAAAAAAATATTCTTTGTAGGATAGGATGATGCCACAAATGCGATGTGTAACTTAAGACTTTGGGTCGTTTTATTATTATGATTGTTTAGTTTTTTAGAAGAAAATATTAGGGAGTACTACTCAAGTATTACAATAAATCCATTAATTTTTGTTGACTTTGTTGCTTTCCCAAATTGCAAAAATTGTGTTTTGTTTTTCTTCCAGAAACATGTTGCTGCTCAAATATGTG
Organism: Seira musarum; assembly: GCA_027743895.1. NCBI lineage: Eukaryota > Metazoa > Arthropoda > Collembola > Entomobryomorpha > Entomobryidae > Seira > Seira musarum. The sequence goes on from JAHZMX010000083.1 coordinate 25,805, forward strand.
TACCTATGTATAATGTATACCACAGAGACCAATTTTCTTATTTCCATAATATTGCATTAGGCTTATCTGCATATCTCCAAAGTTTTCCATGACTCATTCAATTTGTTATACGCATCTCTTGCGTATTTGTCGATTTGTCCCATCTGGAAACCGACCACAAACACATTTCGCTAATGCATTTTGCCAAATCCATCTGAAATTGCAAAATCCATGAAAGGTACATACCCGGGATTATTTATCACAGGAGACATCAATAACTGCATGACTCACACAGCAGAATAGCATTTCTGTTTGAGTAACGATCTGAAAATTCATGGTCAGATAAATATACATAACCTTAGCGTGTCTTTGTTTCAGGTCATCATTTCCCTTAAATAAATACACTCCTCGCCTACAATGTCGTCTAATTATGATTGGACTACCCTCGTGATGCATTAGAAATGAAACGAAACAAAATTAGCTACAATTAGCCGAAAACATTTCGTTCTTTTTTTAAATATCCACGAAAATGAAAACAATTTAATGAACTTGGTGGTAATATATCAACAATGTCATTAATGCTTCCAATTTATTACAGATATTAAATATGTATGTAATTGTCTTGTCACCCCTTTCAAGTTCAAGTTTGGGTTCATTTACTTAGCACGCGTTGTTCTGTCGAAAAGAAAGCCAATTTTTCCTGGACTTTAACATTGTTTAGAAAACGTGAAATATGATAAGCACAGGTAACTTTAGAATTATAGTTTTCTTCACAAACCTTGCTTTTCATGTAGGGACCTTGCCGTTTCGCTTTATCAAATGTTCTACTGATGGAGCCGCTGTGATTCACCTGGACACATCAACTTTTCGATTATTCTTTGTTAAAGCAAGCTTTGTCTGCAACATTGCTTTTGTAATCTATCTCGCATCTAGGATAATTCAAAACGTCCTCCTAGAAAGAACCAACCGTAATGACACCTCCCATAATACCCAAGAATATCGAATGACAATGGGTTACCAGTTTTGCGCTTACGTCCTTCCAGCAGTGATTCAATTGAACACGTTGTGGAAATGGAATGAGGTCCCATTGTTCATTTGGCAGTATCTCAATTTCTTCAAAAAGTTTCAAGGTTGATATTACTTAAGTTTGTTAAATTGTTTTCTAAAAAGTTTAAATTAATTGGATGTTATTTGAATGAAGTCAATTTCATGCGGCCATGTGAAATCCGAAGCAAATGCATGAAGTTTTTCTCTGGCGTAATTTTCATTGGCGTGGCAGTAATGTGTCAAAACTTTCGGATGATGTTGAAGAAACCGAAGCTGCACCATTTTCTTACATCTTTGCTTGAGAATGC
>JAHZMX010000084.1:0-31822 GCA_027743895.1 Seira musarum
CTACCGTCGACGTTATGGCCTTGAAGCTTTGATACAGGAGCATCAATTAGAAAACGAAGACGGTTCAATGGAAGATAAACAGCGTATTAATAATGCCCAGCCATCTTGATCTGAGATTGAGTTGGTCGAGGATGGAATTTCATAAAAGTCTTTTTCATTGTTACTGTATAAATAATTCCACATTTACTTGTAAGTTTTCTATTTCTCGACTTAATCGTAAAAACTAGATTTTTTGAAGTTGAAAATTGAATTGCTGAACAACATTAATAAATGTCAAAGCGTTAATAAAAGTGATTGCATTCTTTCATGCTGTACTAGTTGATCATTTTATGCAGATAATTTGTGAATTTATTCTTAAAATCAAAAGTACGCAAATGTTTGGGACCGTGTTAGCCTTAACTAAATTCGGTCAACCCAAACGTAGATTATAAAAAGTAAGTAAGTATATAGTCTGGCTTAAATATTACAATCTAATAATTACAAGAAGCGTTGAAGATGCACCGAAATGTTTTGATTCCAAACCCAAACAAACACTTTGGAATTTTAGGAACTTGTATTATTGGGCAATGTGGCAGTGTCGTTTGGGTCTTACCTTACCTTATTAATCCTTTTGTTGGCAGTAAAAATGCACTATAGTTCCATCTGGGTTGCGTATGAAGGCACTTTAAGGAAACAATTATTCTGTTATGACTTTTAACACAGCAGTGTCGTTTGGGTCTTACCTTATTAATCCTTTTGTTGGCAGTAAAAATGCACTATAGTTCCATCTGGGTTGCGTATGAAGGCACTTTAAGGAAACAATTATTCTGTTATGACTTTTAACAAACTTTTGGAACTTGAAACACGCATACTTAAGAATGGTCAGATACCTTTGGTTAGTTAATCTTTTGTTGCAATTTTCTCTAGAACACATAGTGTTATCATTAATGGTAAATCCCTCTGATTCAAAGTAAACTTTGTCGTACTTTGCCTGAAAATTTCAGATCGAACATTTGATGAACACATTAAAAATCGATTTTTCAAAATTCCAACTCACCCTCAAATGTTCAGCTTCCACAAGACCTTTCTGTAAAAGTAATTTTCTTCGTTCAGCCATTTGGTTTTGTACGCTCGTCTTCAAAAATATTTCCATATCAGTGACATCGAAATCATCAGGAAGCAAACTTAAAACCTGCGAATTCAAAGACAATAAATGTTTATGGTGCCTGTAAAATAACTAACAGTAAAAGCCAGTAAAAGCTAACTAAAGGATAACTGTATCAACAGCTACAATATACACATCTGTATTAACCTGAAGAGGGTCAAGATATGGCGCAAATTCTTTTAGCAACTTAAGCACAGCTATACGATCAACCTTCAATGATACGTCGGGTTCTGTTGAGAACGCAGACGGGTTTAAGAGCATCTTCAACAAAATATTAAATACTTCCTTTTTGCTCCGGTCATTTTTGTCAAAAACCATTCGACAATAATTTATAGCTCGATCAACATTTTTCAAAGCTCCGATATAAATTGAAAGAACCGCTTCGTGGCGACCTAGTCGCTGCAGAATGAGGGCTCGTTCTTCATGCATGTCTGCAATGCAACAAATTGATGTGTTACAATTAATATATATTACCAAAAGTAATAAGTCTACCCAATTCAATTCAGCTTTTGAAAAAAATATCAACTCACCGTCGAAGGGAAAATGAACTAAAACCATTTCAGGAGTAAAATGTTCTGATTTCCTTAGAAAGTTTCGGAGCTTTTCCCTCATTGTTCTTCTGGTTTCATCCGTTTCTTGTTGAGAAACGCTTTTTTCTCTGTACTTTATGATTAATGCATTATGAAACAACGCATTCGTATCGTCCCAAGTAAAGACAACGTGTTCCAGGTAAGGTATGACAACAGATGGGAAGTTCTTCTGTAAAAAGTCATACACACGTGGACGCGAGAGCTGTTCCACTTCGTGGAGATCTTCGATAAAAATTCGAAGACCTTCCATCGTATCGTCTGCTAAGACGGGTTGGGCAAACTCCAGTATCAAATCCATATTTTCCCTTCCTAAATTTTGAAGGTACTGTATCACTCGCTCAGTATTGTTTTGTCTTTGAAGGGTTTCTAAAGCTTTACGATGATTTCCTTTCGTCTGATACAAAATTATTAAGTCATTGTACTTGCGGTGCTTCTTAAGTGCACGTTCAGTTTCTTCCACGTGGCAATGATTGTCTTTGAGACGAAGCAAGGAGGCGACTAGGGATTCGTTTGTCTAGAAATTTTTAAAACGTCAATTAAGTATTTAGCTTACAACTTTGCAGCAAGCACGTTTTAGTTAGATATATTCATTTCATACTTGAAGATAACACTTTAGCAATGTAGTGTCAATGATTTGCAATAACTCCCGTTTAGACTTTAGAGTTTGGCCGCCTTCAACAAGAGAGGCTGCATCCGTGACTGTTTGATTAGAGCTACCCATTAAAGCTGTTCGAATCTGAAAAGGAAAATGAAGAAATATTCCTAGTAAACTTCCTTCTGCTATTATCGATAAATAAGTTACACGTTCATGTCACAAAGAATGCTGAAAAATTTACATTTGTTAAATAAATCACAAGTGCACTGAGCCCATTCTCCAGATCCACGCCACGAAATTCAGGTACAGGTCCTGGGTAATAAATTCCGTTCCGATATTCTTGAGGAAGAAGGTCGGGAAATAAACCAATCACATGCGATGCATCTGAAATTAAAAGATACATATTTCAGTTTTCAACTTAAATAACTTGAATTAATACAATATAATGGGCAAAAAAGAAAAAAACGTCTTACCAGTCCCAAGTTCAGAAAAGTAATGCATGGCTTGGGGAAACTTCTTGTTGCAAAATAAGTGAGAAAGCGTACAAATTTTTGATTTGGTTAATTTTCTTGGACTTCACACTAGAGATCTCTGCCCAGATATTCTGAAAAGATTTGTAAATTGGATTAGTCGACTATAACCACTCCAAACAATCCTAAATGATTACAGTAGTCTTCACTACTTAAAAACTAGTACATTTTCTTACCCCTAAACTAAGGGCTAATTCAAAATGCTTCTGTTTAACAAACAAATCCATCTGCGTGTCTAGTGGAGTAGATTTAAGACACCATAAGGAATTAGAAGACGCAATAAATACCCTGCCAGACACAGTCCGAAACGCTAGTTTGGCTTGATGAATTTGAAAGGTGTCTATCTTGAGTTTTGGTCGAATTGTTCTAACTTCTACACCTTTTCCAGGAAGAATTCCAACAAAATAAGGTTCATCGTAGGCTGCAAAAATAAATAAAAAAGTTTTAAAAGGTCAAAATCACATAATCACTTTATACATTAATTAATAATTACCTAAAGAAACTGGCGAATCTGTCCAAGTAACTGCAACATGAGCAGATTTTTTGGACGATTGGTCCCTATCTTCCAACTTGTTTTGTTCAGTACATTCAGTTTGAATTAGGAAGCATTGTTTTTCATTGACTACGGCAAATGTGTCTTGTGATACGTTCACTATCATTGGATCCGTACTTCTGCTTCGAGAGCACACATCCCGTTGTTTACCAGTTAAAAGCTGTTAAATTAATATTTAATGAAATCCCAAAAATAAGATCATGACGATTGTTTTTGTGGTTATTAATGAAGATTAATAAAATTCCATGAGCATACTAACATCCAAAGTGCAATATTCCGTTTTAAACCCTAAACAAATCGTCTCCTTGCACCAGGAAATAGCTCTTGGGGTGTCGGGCAATATAAGATCTTCTCGAAGCTCGAAAAAACTGCGATTCTTCCAATAATACAGCTGTAAGAATTTTCCAACGACGACACACATTCTTACGGTCAAACACGGATCATTGGTAAGACTTTTTTGCCTCTAATAAACAAAAAATGAACCGGTTAGAAAATATTTTTTTAAAAATGTATTGTGTATTCAATGATAATTTTCTCAATTATTACTTGAATGTCCAATACAAACGAAGACGCTCCTTTGGTGCGAGTAATGACATTTATACATTTGCAGTTATGACTATCCATGTCATGTGTACTGACTCCATCTATTTAATTTAAAAATGCATAAATAATGTATACATATTAATGGCAATTTATTGGAATGTTGAGAGACTAATGCTAACTGTACCTGATGTGAGAGCGATTAACACTTTATGTTCCGCTATTATGCCTATCTGTAGAATTGCTTTTTTGGTGCCCCCTGACCCAATGGCATGTGTAAAGTTTTTGTTGGAAAGAGCAATGACAATCTCTGGATTAGACTTCTCCGGAGTGAATGTTATTTTGTAAATCAGTAGGTGTCCTTCCTTTGTCCCAACCATAACGAAGTCATCTGCGAAGAGAGAAAATGTCACTGGAAATTCAAAGCCAAGCCAAGAAAAGCGCTCCTTAGATATACTTTGTTTAATTGTATTTTCCTACCATAACCGTTGATGCAATCGATAGTTAATGGAAGTCCACTGATAAGGCTTACAGATTCGTAAGCCGTGTATGACGACTCCCCTGATGATATAGACATTACTGCTTCTCAATAAAAACGCACGTGATAGTTGACCTTCTAATTGATTTTCACTCCATTGAACTTAAAATACCCTATTTATTAGCCTCATGTGGGTCACTAAAATTGTCAAATACGCAATTTAAAAAATTAACTCCTATTTTGTAAGTAAACAAGCAAGTATCAAGCATGACTGTTGAATTTGATGTACATACATGAACAACACATCACAACACAAGCACACAGTTCATTAGGTGCAGTCAAAACATGATCCAGCTGCCAGCAGCATTGCCTTGCACCACGACACGACGACTATTCGCCTATATCATCTTTTCATGCTCTTCAATATTTCGCTTAAACAAGCTTTTATCTAAAAACTAATCATGAAATGAAGATCTTTTCATAATGTATACAATAATTATTATGATTTTTTTCTTGGGCGTTGTCAGTTTGCTGATTCATTGACTGAAAAGAATTTTTAATCGTTTCACCTTTATCATCATTTCATCATCATCGATTGTAGCATCGAATTGCCAATATGTATGTCGCGCATAGCCCCGTGAAATGTCAATTTTCATTTCCATCTTTTATTCTCTAGTCTTTTTGCTTGCTTTCTGTGACAATCTTCACAAAACATATCTCAATTTTCGCCCAAATCGTTTAGGTGAAATTACATACTTTTAATTTCGATTAAAAGATAAAAATCTGAAGTAAACCAAAACGAAATGTACAGAATCCGGAATATGTCGAAACTTGATATATTTTGATAAATAAAGATAAATAAATAATATTTTGGTTTTTACCCAATCACTATTCACCAAGTCGCATTTGCTGCCATTTCATTATACTCCATCATACGATTGAAAATTATTTCAAAGGCATTATTCTAAATTAAAGAAATTCTGGTATACGATATAAGCTATTGAGCAAATCGAGAAAAAGCGTCTTTCGATCTCATATTTCATGCATGCAGGGTTGACTCGGACAGTTAGTTGTCAGAACAAGCGTCAAAATAAACCAAACACAAACGTGGTAATGCAATGGCATTTCTGGTAATGACTTTCGGAGCCCCAGTCTACTTCCGTCCCCCGTCGTCGGTGCTTATGTTGCATGAAACGTTTTTTAGTGAAAGGAAACTAAACATTACCTATTTTTCATTGTAGGGAAAAATGGTGTACAAGCAAAGGATTCGATTGCAAAGGCATCGGCATCGCCTCTGACTCAGACTCACATTTTTGTTTTGCCGTCTAATTTTATATTGTCATTCTTTTCCATATTATAAAATATCTGGTGCGCCTACAAGCATCATGATATTGTCTTGCTTTCAAAATATTATAATAATACTTCGGCTTTGGGATAGACTCTTTTATACCCGCTCCCTTACTTGGTGTAAAGCAAGTCAGACTTGACTCATACTACTCATGGATGTACTTCGTTCTGTATTTAAATGGCACACATCCGTTTGCTTCAGTTTTGGTCATATAGTCAGAATGCCATAAGATTCCCCCTTCATTTTCTGTCCTCAACTCCACTCCATTTTGTTTCAGACCAACATAAAATCAGCAGCACAAAAAAGAGCGTTCCGTTCAGTCCTACTCTGTTCGAAATCGTTTTAACTGGCTCAACATGACGTAAACCCTTGAATTTGGTTCCATCAGAGCAAAACAAAAGCAAAAAATTTGCATATATAATATGTAAAATAAAATTGTTTGATTTACGCATGCTCTGTAATATACTTATATAATGTGAATGGGCAGGGGCATTCTGAGAAAAGATTACTTTATTTTAGAAATTAAAGCCTTTTATGACTTTACTTGATGGAAAGTAATTTTAAAGTTAAGTGGCTAACAATAGCTGGTCCAATTTAAAAAGGCTCTGTCTTTGCGTAAGATTTTACGGTATTTTAGCAGCAATCCGACAACCAAACGAAACCATCCCTACATTACATATCTGCTGCATCAAGCAAAGCAAAAAACTGAAAGTATGAAGTCATCATCGTCAATACTGTAGTAACCCTACTTGTGAAAGAACAGGAAGGACCAACAAGCTTTATAAAAACTCTTCCCCATAATATGCCATAGTATGAGGAGTCGCTTTAGGAATAGCGAAAGCTCCAACTCCAACAATAAAACCATAATATAAAATGCTTAAGTATAGCATTCGATGCCATGTACATTCTAAAAGATATAACGATATTATAAGCATCTTTTTTTCTAAAGTTATATTTGGTATGGTATATGTGATCTACCATTTTCTATATTTCTCTCTGAAAAAGAAAGAGTTAGCGTTGGGACTTTTTTAATTCGGTAGGTCGGCATAAAATATCTTGAAGCCAGCACTAGTAGAGCAGCGGCCTTGGTTGGGCTTGGTCTGTCTGGTCCTTCCAAAATCCATAGCATTCATAGGAGTGAACACAGGAAGAGTAGCATCAACATGTATAAATACGGGTGATTTCTCTGATTTAAAAACAATGGCGTTTTCTACTAAAAAATGAGGACCTTTTCCTAAAATATAGGAATCACTCTAGTTCATTTATTTGGTGAAAGTTTAATGGCAGCTGAAACAATAATTTTTATTTTTAAAAAATATTTAAAATTGTTTAGTGGTGCGGAAAAAACTTCAGTTTCAATTTTCAATGCACGCTTGTGAGTGTAAGTATTCTGACAAAGTGTATTAGTCCTGATTTGTTCATTATTATTAGCTCTCCGCGCAGTGAGAATATTCCGTATTTTAAGGTGAGTGCGAAGATCGCAAAAATTATTAGCATATACATGTTAGTATATTGGTAAAAAGTTGGTCAGAAATCCCAGAGTAAAATCACTTTTCGCATCTGCAAAGCGTCACCATTTATCGAGAGATGGTGATAAGTGCTGCACAGGAACTCAAGTCTAAAAAATACAACACAACACATGAATGAATACATGAATATCGTGATTATGACGTCGATAACGAGAGGGAATGGAATAAAGTAAGGGATAAAAATGCTGGATGGATGTGTTGTTAGTAAGTTGGTGATGTGTGTGATGATGAGATCATCTTCTTCGCAAATAAATATGTCTTCATAGTTCAGTCTGGCAAAATAAAGCTTCAAAAGATGTGGTCCGGCTTGGATTACACAGCATTGCACAATATAACAATAAAAAATCATGATAATCAAGCCTAAAGATTACAACAAGCACTCAGCAACATATATCTTTAAAGAGCCACCTTTTTACGTGTACCTAGTGTCTAATGCAAGTTGCAAGGTGCACACTCAGTTTTGGAATTTTATCTTTCGGGCGTGTACGTGTGCACTGTGCACAGATACGAGTAAACAAATATATAGTTAATTTTTTTAAAACTTTCAGTTTCAAAATTTTAATAAGGTACTTATTTGTAATTTGTGGATTGGTATGTTGTTATTTTTTAAAATTCAGTTGAACAGTGAAATCAAATCGCCCCTTTATAACTTTAAAAAGTGTGTCCAGCGTATCCTAACTCTCCTTCGTATTCTTTGAAGAAGATGTAGGAGTTTATTTATTTGATAGAAACTTAAATACAAAAATTATTTCATATTGAATTATGTTGAGTCTGCAGTGTAAAAATGTCAATGAGAATCACGTAGGTTTTCGCTGTTGAAAAATGCCGGTTTTGCCGCGGTTTCAGTCATAATTAACTTGCTTGAAGGATTAAAACTTGAAACATTATTCCTATCACACTACTAAAACATCAGAATTCATAAATTTTATTTTAAAAGTTAAGCAAATACGATAGAATAAACATAGTTTTTGTTGGTTGTCGCTCATACTTATCCTATATTTTTGGAGAGATTATTAGGAAAGTTATGTTATCTGTGGCTCTGATAAGACTTGAATTAGGAGCTGTGATTGTGGTACAGACTGGCACACCAAACATCAAAGTGCATTATTGCAATATATAATAAAAAAAGATTCAGTCAGATTGTCTAGTTGATCGTTGGTTTGTTTTTTGTTATGCACAGGGGTATGTTTTAAATAGTTTCACCAAATTCATCTGTGAATTGAAATCGACGAGTTTTCTTTAGCTATTCACTTTTTGTCTTTTCTATGCCATACTACTTTAAGGCTTACTTTGTTTCATGTCAATGTCAGGCAACGTATAATATCATAGCGTCATACATCACAGCATGGTCATTAGTCATTAAATATAATCTCATCTCATCATAAAAAAGTAGATCACTCCATCCGGCGACTTCATGAGATTTTGACAATGCACGAGGATTTTTGCCTTGTAATTATAATTCCTAATTGACTTTCACTTTTTCCTACAGAACATGGGCAGCTAGCAGATGCAGAACTACTTATTCCAAAGCAGAAGCAACAATGAACTATGTTCCAAATTATGCAGCTTTACAAAGAAGACAGCTGATAATTACTGTAATTTAAGCACTCGACTAGTTTAATTTGCACCAAAAAGGACCAATTTTTGTCTATCTGGTAAATGGTAATCTTACCATAGGCCTTACTCCAGTTTTACAATAAAATAATTTAGTGACTACAGGTGTGAAATAGTCTTCTTGGCCTTTCTTCTCCAGTCAGAAATTTTTAAGTGATTATATATTAAAAAACATTAAAACAAGACTTTTCACTGCCTAACTTGGTGAAAGTTTAGTAAAAAGTGAACTGTTGTTGGATTTTGGATTCTTGGACGACTTCTTGGAAAGCCTGACCCTGCTTCAAGGTACATTTTTTAAATTTTTTTTATGGCATGACTTTCTGCATTTTATTTTAGTTTTGTGCATTTAGTGTTTTCAATACAAAGAAAGAAAGAAAGCAGGGTTTTCTGTGAAGAATGGATATTATCATTTTGCTGTTTTTAACAGTTGGCCATTTTGAAATTCTACAAAAATGAATCCATTGCAAAACAAACGTACATTCTAGTCATCTACCTTTCCAGAATCTAAGTTGATTTGAGAATGGGCTGGGTTACATAAAAACTGAATTATCTTAATTAAACCCAAACACTCTAAAAAGGGCTTTACTTATTATACATCCTTAATTCCATGCGGTAGCTCAATATAGCTTTCGTGCATTTTCATTCCAGAGCGAATGCTGCTGCCACATGCTATTCACGATGGTCTGCTTAATGTCAAAAATGTAAAACTTCAAGAACATGAGCGTTCCATCAGCATCAGCATTTTCATTATTATGCTTACATGTTAAAGTTTCATAATATTACATTGAAATATTCTTTTAAAATATTGTTATTGCGCCCGGCTAATTTTAGTTCTACCAGCCGCAAAGAATTACTTGTGATTTGTAAGCTTCCTTCAGTTTTGTTACCGTTCTTCTCTACTCTGTAATTTTACTTTGGTTGCAGTTTAAATGAATGTGTTTGAAATTTAAATTAACTAATGTGTACAATGGACAATGCTGCTTTCATTGAAATAGTATTTCAAGTTTCAGACTATTCTGGAATTTGAAATGAAAATATATTTGTTTCTGGTCTATCTTCCTCTGAATATGGCGATGATGATTTTACATAACTAATGGTACACAGACTAACTCCCCTTAACAAAATGAGCTCATCATAAAAAACCGGCCATTAAAAAACGAACACATTTTCGCAAAAGCAATAAGAGTCGAGGTCTCTCCACTGATGTGCCTACTTTATGACAGTCAAAATCTCATCATCGCCATCAAGCAAATAAAATGCAAATAGAAATGAAGCGTACCAGGCAAGTTATATTTCTACCATACCAGACTGCACTATCTAGTCACAGCCAAGTCACAAGGAAAAGGTGAAGTAGTAGGCGTTGCTTTTTCTTTTAGTGTGTGAGCAGAGTTAGCAATATTGCAACGCAACGTGCAAGCCAAACGCAGAGGATGTGGATGACTCGTCCATAACTGAACTCGAAGAATCGGTTTAATACAGCATAAAAAGAAGTTGTTAGTTGTTCTGAATGCATGAATATTGCATGTGCTGATGAAATGAGGACATAATGCATCTGTAAAGTAAGGAATGACAAAAAAAGCTTACCATGTTTGAATGTAAAAAACCAACTTTAATCAACTTTTTCATTTGATCGTTGTGTTCTATTCAGTCCCGTGTTCTGAGAAGCTTACGAGCTCATCCTCAATGCAATGGAGTTGGTACATGAAGCTCCCTGATCACGGCTGAACTGATTGTGATTGCACTGCGAATGTTGAGTAACTTAATGAGATATTATGGCTTCTTTTTCCTTTTCCATCGTTTTTCCTGCAGTAGTAGAAATTTGTAGGTCTACGCAGACATGAGTATAAGGCATCATGATTCAAAGATATTTCAAGTTGAAATAAAATTTAACAAAAAATGGCGAGACAAACAATAGAGGCGGTTTGCAGTTTGTCGTTTTTTGTTTTCCTTTCGAGAATCTACGAAAAATGAGTGTGTTTTTGTGATAATTTCGGTTTGATTATTATGATTGTTAAAGCTATAAGCACTGTATATGCTTGAATGATAGAGATAAAGCGTCTATAAATGCACGCTACATGGCGCAAATAATGTGTTAATCTTTACATCATGGCCTTTTACCACCGCTTATTATTAGCTTCTGCACTGTATATATAGCTTCCTGTTTTTTTACGATATCATGAATGACTTTATAGAAAAACAAAAAATTTTGTGTCAAACACAATACAATTGAATCATAGGTAAAAAACTGTAAGGTATACTTAGCCCTTGCGATTTTCTTCCGTCAATTATAATTATATTTTCTCGAAAAGGATTTACAAATACTAAAAAACCAATTATGTAAAATTATGCGAAAAAGCCCATGCGTATTCGGAGGTGCGAATTTCTATTTCAGGTGCAACATAATATTTAAGATGATTCCTTGACTTTTTAAACTTGGCAGTAATGACAAAATAACGAAAACAAAAATCTGTGAAAATTCCACTAATATTTTTGCACGCTTCATATCGTATAACGAATTCATAAATAGATAGTAATTTGACTGCCTCAATTTTTATTACTTCACACTCTCAACATCTCTGGTTAGAGCGCATCCTTGTCGACTTTGTCACGAAAATAAACAATGGGAGGCTTTGGTTAGATAGTGTGAAAGGACAAACTCTCATGTTTTATTTTATTTCATGGTCATTCGGTGCGGTTTGCCTGGAATTGATGGTGGTTGCATGGAGAAAAAATGTGTTTGTCCTTTTGTATATCACGATAATGTTCATCTAGTAAATGAAAGTAGCGTTAAAAAAATTATCAGCACCTTTACAAACACCCTCGTAGGTAGAGTTTGGAAATATCGGCGAAGTGTGATGTTGTCTGTAATACAGTAAGTAAATACATAAATGTAAAGCTGCCCATATACATACTAGGCGATGCATTATTTTATTTTATATTAAATTTGTTAGAATAGATTAGATAGTCATGCACTAGGGAGGTTACCTATATATTACAACATGGCTTGGTAATACATGCCGTTCTGAAGCTTCCAGAAATGTAATTTACGAGAAAAATGAAACCTATATTTTACGTGAGGAATGCGTTGATAAAAAGCTTTTTCTGAAAGGTGATGAATTACAGTTTAAACGACTCATTTAGATGTTGCAAAAAGGATTTAGGCACTGCATCCCATTCTTAACGTTACATTTTATTACCTCCTTTCATGTAAGAACTTCCGTTAAATGGTCTGGGAATTGGAGTTGATGTGAATGATCGCACCGCTACATTTCCTTTCATCGGTTCCTTTATTGATTGTGGGAAGACAGCTTGTCGGCATTTTCTTTGTGATCTACTTTTTCCAGAGATTGCTTTGAAAGATCTTTTTTATTAAGCCATCTCTTTTTATTATACCCTTAAAGCAAGCAAGAAAGAAAGTTGACGTTGTGTTCGAAACGTTCTACATTTCAGCCCTACAAGACCAACTAACTTTCTCGAGAAGTTTGGAATTTTTCGTAAAAATGGTTTCATTCCCTTACAAAAACATTACATATTATAGCATGATGATGTGATGGTGGTGTAGTAATACACTTCAACAAATTTTGGCACTGGTATGATATAAATAATTTTCATTTACTTTTAATACATACCTAATCGACAATCGATATAAAAAGTTTTGTATAAGAAAACGGCTACAACATTCATCTAATAAGGGTCGATGCGATTTGTGACCAGCATTTGAGGAGGGAAGGAATTTCATATAAGTTTGCATCAGATATGTATCTAAAAATGGTAAATAGGATTTGTTATCAGTATCAGTATTTATGTATAGGAGTGTATCTCATCCAAACTGAAAGCATAATTGATCATGCGGGCAATGCAACGGCTATGGCCATGGGAAAGTGGAATTTGTTGTTGTTTATCCGTTTTATTTGTAGTATCGTGAAAGAAACTAAGCCGTCTACATAAACTCAGGTCGGGTCTGTGATCTTGGCATTCTTTCTAGGGTTGCATGAGTGTATTTCGAGATGTAAGATGAGTGTATATATAGCTGATAGTGGCATACTTACGTTAGCTGAATCGTTTTTTGTATATTTTTCTTGTGCATGAAAAACCACTCATAGATCCGTATCTTTATGTATGTTCCTGTTCATACCAGGAAATTTTGAAAATGAAGTCACATCTTAATTTTAAATCCTTTTTAGCTTACCACTTCCCCTGAATATTTAGGTTTGTGTGGGGTATTTTAGAACATCTGATCAAAAGTATTAGAAAAAGAACCCTCCTAAAACTGGTTTTATTTTAAAAAAATCGAAACAACTTTTACCCCGAAACCATGAGCTTGTTTTGCTTTCTTTCTTTCTTGGATTCAAGTAAAAGAGCGAGAGCTGGAAAAGGGAAAAAAGAAAGAAAAAAACTTTTTCTCTTTCCTTTTTGAACTATGGTATGTGTCGCTTCGCTTCATCCTCCAGCTTCCTGTTCCAGCTTTTAAACCACTTTTTTTTTTCTTTGGAATCATCTCTCGATATTATATACTTGGTTGGAGAGACGAGAGAAGCAGAAGACTTTGTTTGGGTATAACATTCACTTGAGTGAGTTAAAGTGCTTTTGTACTTACTTTTCCCAAAGACCATTGAATAAAAAAGAAAGGTAACAAAAAGAATGGAGCTGCTCATGTGCATGGCGTGAAAAGAAGATGATATCGAACGGTGGGATATGGATGTATATATGCATTATCTAACCAACTAACACCGCACTTATTACGTTTATATGGTGTGTATATCTATAAGATGTATTTGCAGATGTTCATAGTTACGAGGTTGGATCTTGTGATATTGATATCCCTTTCCCGTTCCCCTACATCCTAGAACGGATGTGTGCATTTCGTTACTTCTTTTGTAAATAAGCTTATTGTTCTTCCTTTGTTACGTTGTGGAATAACTATAAAAATCCACTGAAGGTTTGCGTTTGCACAGGCATGGTCCATGTTTCTTTTTTATTCCAGTAGTATGACAAAAGTGGAACTTTCACTCGAGAATAGATAGAACCAGTTCGTGTAAAGAAGTTTGCAAACCCATGCAAAATGAATATACTCAAGCTCATTTTGCACATGTACATGTAGGTTCGTCTATGCGAGATATTTACTCCTTGTGTGCTACGAACGAGCCAGTGAGTTGCAAGTGGCGATAAAAGGCAGGGTTTGAAAATAATGGAGAAGAAAAATGCCTAATATCCGCTTTGAATAGAAAAGGGTATGAATATGAGTTAAAAATAATACTTTAAAAACACCCGGTAAATCTGTACCAAACTTGCGTCGTCCAGTTTGCTTTCCCGCATACTTTCTCGGTTTGAATGAAAGACAAGTCCTTCATTTTTTATTCAGTATTTTCTCCTCCAATTTTCCCCTGCGGTGGGAGAGAGACTGTTGACTCTTGGCCTACTTTCTCTCATCTCTCATTATGTAATGTGAAGATGAAGCATGAACTATATGGTACTACTTATGTATTTCATTCATTCTTTTCTTTCCCAATGGACGTACTACTTCTATTGTGAGCTAATGGAATTTATAGAATAATTGAATGAATTTTGATTTCGCTTTTATTTTTTGTGTTTAGTATAAAGGTTTTGCACTTGATTGACTCAATTCAGTCTTTGTAAATTCTTTTAGGAAAATTCTATTTCCATTTCTCTTTGAAACTAACGTAAGTAGTATTACATACTTTTTCGTTTTGCTTACAGGCGGGCATTGTACATCAAAGAAGATATTCTCGAAGTAGTTACTTTGAAATAGAATTACTAATGCCTATTTCACGTTCCAGAATAACATTCTAGTAGTTTACACGTTTTCATTCATTCTGTGATTCAAGTGATTCTTGAAGTTGAAGGACAAGCGCAAAAGTGAAAGAGGGATTTACGTGTGTGGAATAGATGTGTGTGGGTGGATGAAAATGGAACAGCCATTTTCCATTTCCTTTAACTCTTTTTTATTTGACGATTGTACCAGAGACATTCNTGAAGTTGAAGGACAAGCGCAAAAGTGAAAGAGGGATTTACGTGTGTGGAATAGATGTGTGTGGGTGGATGAAAATGGAACAGCCATTTTCCATTTCCTTTAACTCTTTTTTATTTGACGATTGTACCAGAGACATTCCTCATTCTATGACACATAGGCAATCTATAAAGTTGCTTAAGTCATTGTATGATTGCGTAATGTTTTTCTCTCTGCCTTTTTTTTTTTTTTTTTTTTGCTGTTTTATTCCTCATTCAGACATTAGTTGGAATGCTTGTGATACGCTTACACACACAACACAAAACTTAATATTTTTTTTCAAATCAGGCCAAACCAAGCAAATAGAGTCAACATTAAGAATGTGAGTAACCATATATTTTTTAATTTCCCTCTCCAGTACATGTTCCAAATCGTAGGAAAGCAAGTACAACAAATACGACCTGTCAAAAATAATTGTATTAGGCATTGCTCTTGATTTGTTTAAGCCTCCCCTCTCCTTCACTCTATCAAATACATCGTAAACGCTGTTGGGTTGGGATTGGATAAGGATGAGAACGAGAGTCATATTTTGGTGCAGAGAAATTGAAGTGGAGCTTGTAATACTTTTTGGGTTTGTGCAGCAGGAATAAAACTTTTTTTTAACTCTGCTGTTATCTGGGTTATGTTTCTTTTTTTACGCTGCGCTGCTTTGAAACGAATCCTTCTGCTTGGTTTGCAAATGAAATATTTCCTAGAGGAAAATAAATAGATTGAGTAGAGTAAAACGCATGCTGTTTGCCGGCTGAAGACAACATTAAGAATGTGAGTAACCATATATTTTTTAATTTCCCTCTCCAGTACATGTTCCAAATCGTAGGAAAGCAAGTACAACAAATACGACCTGTCAAAAATAATTGTATTAGACATTGCTCTTGATTTGTTTAAGCCTCCCCTCTCCTTCGCTCCATCAAATACATCGTAAAACGCTGTTTGTTGGGTTGGGATTGGATAAGAATGAGAGCGAGAGTCATGTTTTGGTGCAGAGAAATTGAAGTGGAGCCTGTAATACTTTTTGGGTTTGTGCAGCAGGAATAAAACATTTTTAAACTCTGCTGTTATCTGGGTTATGTTTCTTTTTTTACGCTGCGCTGGTTTGAAACGAATCCTTCTGCTTGGTTTGCAAATGAAATATTTCCTAGAGGAAAATAAATAGATTGAGTAGAGTAAAACGCATGCTGTTTGCCGGCTGAAGTATACGCTCCAACTAAATGAGGAAGACATAATGATGGGATGGTATAGGATGGCATTGACAGCCTGGAATTTCGTGTTGGTGTGTGGCCAAATATATTGCATTATTTTAACAGTCGTAAAAAATATGTTTTACGAGATGAGCCATGAGACCAACACGGATGCTGATCTAAGTGGCTTGTGATTTTGAAATAGGATCAACGTAACGTGTGTCGTAGTACTTGCTAACTGGATTTGGATATGTTGCCGGTGTAATAAAATGATAAATAATGGTAAATTGGGACATAGAATTATGATCGAGAAGCAATAAAATTGCCATTACAAGAATACAAAAGCTGACTGAGGATCCGAGGAAGTGTTCTATATTCGTTTCATTAATTCACAATTTTGAAGGAAGCTGTAGTTTTGAAAGCCGCGATATAATAACTCTTGTCTATAAACGTAAGCATTCACTCTAGTTAGTATAGTCTGCAGTTCTAGTACTTGAAAAAATAAGTGAATGTGTATGAGCCAGCCATTGCTGCATTGAAAAAAGCAGTAGAGAACTGCTTTCACCATAAATATTCGTTTTTTCTATTTGTCGCTCCTCTTTTAGCCAGAAAGCCCGCCTAAGTTTTTTTCCTGGAAGGCAAGGTGCCGAGTGGCGTGGCTCAAATGTACCTAATAAGCATTGGAGAAAGTGGGCAACCGATTCAGAATCACAATCAGACACAGCATAATACGCTTTTCTTTTCTCCTTTACCTTGCGTTTCAGTCGGTAAATGTAAGTAGTGGTAGGATCGCGTCCCTGATTTCCGACAAATCATTGTTTAGGAACATGCAGCAGTCCATCTTTAGTTTGCGTTTGTTTGCACAATACCTTTCTACCTTTGATTTGTGCATTCATGTCATATAAAGTTGGAATAAATATTTAGCCTTGGTCTACCATACCTGGCCTATTTACGGAATCTCATTCCTTGCTCCACAAAAAATACTTTATTGTGCTTTCCGTTGCGATAAAAATGTTTAGGAGAGGCCTCCAGCTGCTACCAGCTCTACCTTTGGTGGTTTATGGCGCTTCCTTTTCCTGAACCATAATCCTCCGTGATTCATATAAGACATAAAAACCATGCTGCTATACTACAACCTTAACTTATTAGTATTATTACAACATGCTTTCAGACTTGCATAAAAACCTAGAGTACCTATATTTCATTTCATTATCAAAATCAAGTACGTAGCTCCATATAATTTGCTAAACCCATGGCATGTCGCGGCACGTACATTGTTTACGCAAGCAATGATTTCTTACAGATATTGGTCACTGCAAAAGAAACGACGCATAAAAGTATC
The DNA here is from genome assembly GCA_027743895.1 of Seira musarum. Lineage (NCBI taxonomy): Eukaryota > Metazoa > Arthropoda > Collembola > Entomobryomorpha > Entomobryidae > Seira > Seira musarum. Next base: position 17,470 of record JAHZMX010000084.1, read on the forward strand.
CTTGATTTGCCTAATACAATAAAAAGTTGGATCCTTTACTATTTTTTAAAAAGAATTTTTCAGTACATGGGAAACTGGAACGCACAGTATAGGTATGAGCACACGAATGGTTGGGACTCTGTGATTTGAGTGAACTTTATTTTTAAGGCATGAGAAATTGACTTTCTTCGCAGTTAGTCGTTAATCCTTGTCTTCCTGAATGTGGAGTGAAATGCAATGATTCATATAAGACATAAAAACCATGCTGCTATACTACAACCTTAACTTATTAGTATTATTACAACATGCTTTCAGACTTGCATAAAAACCTAGAGTACTTATATTTCATTTCATTATCAAAATCAAGTACGTAGCTCCATATAATTTGCTAAACCCATGGCATGTCGCGGCACGTACATTATTTACGCAAGCAATGATTTCTTACAGATATTGGTCACTGCAAAAGAAACGACGCATAAAAGTATCCTTGATTTGCCTAACACAATAAAAAGTTGGATCCTTTACTATTTTTAAAAAGAATTTTTCAGTACATGGGAAACTGGAACACACAGTATAGGTATGAGCACACGAGTGGTTGTGACTCTGTGATTTGAGTGAACTTTATTTTTAAGGCATGAGAAATTGACTTTCTTCGCAGTTAGTCGTTAATCCTTGTCTTCCTGAATGTGGAGTGAAATGCAGTCCACTCCATCAGTATCAGTACTAAGTACCTTTTCTTGTTCAATAAATCCAATAATACACCAACATCGCCATTGGGTACAAACAATGGGAATTCAATGATGTGACGCTTTTGATGTGGGTTATGTTATCTTATCTTCCTATATTACCTTTTAATATCTCGTATTTCTATTCAAACGTTGAAAATTATTCCATTTCAGTTCCTCATCATGATGACTATGACTCATGATCCCTTTTCAATCTTAGAAGGCACATTTGAATAGAAAACCAATATTTTCCTCTGAATACTCACTCACTCTGCGAATGACTTCCCGGGGGAATTAATGATCATAATATAATAATGATGAATGTTAATGTCTCACGTATTTCTAATTCAATAAACAGGAATGAGAAACTGTAGGCATGTTAGTAGTGTAGAAGGGGTGACATTAAATCCTCCACAACATTTAGTTTCTGCTTCTGTTGAAAAAGTAGCACAATTGCTCTTTAGAATCATCATCATCATTATTCACGTCACACCCACTCGGTATCGTAAAAGTAAATGATCTGTATGTAGTAGTAAATGAGCCACCTTACCCATTCCAAGCGATAGATTACAATGACTGTGAGACACGACAGTAGCAATGTACTACCTATATTGCTCATAACGATAAGTTATTAAAAATGTTCCTAGTGCACACAGTTATTTATGGATGAAAGTTTAGTCTGACCGACGAATCACTGATCATAATCTCTTTGTTATAGGATGAGTGCGCCTTTAGGGACGTCATAGTTTAATGGAATAAATGCATAATATAATAGGCTTATATACTTATACTCGACGCGACGCATTGATGATGTTTGGAATAGACTAGTGTAATGGAATGAAATAAATGAATAATAATGAAATGAAGGTAGACATGTAATCAAAGGAGCGGAAGGAAGCGAGGACTTTAACACGACAACAGACACCAACAAACACTTTCAATAAATAGTTGTTGTTACAACCTTTTTGCATTAAATTCAGATCTCGCTTGCTTTCTCTCATGGAATTAAATAATTTTTGTAACGCAGTAGGCATGTAAAAAACTTAATTAATTGATGTTGACTCTTCCATTGAACTTTTCTTACTTAAAAAAATAGATATTCCATGTAGGTTGTGTGTGTACGAAATGTACTGTGTCTTGGAAGATGGTTTCTTTGCATCCTTGAAGGTAGCTTTTTATTATTCGATTCATTTATTTTCCTTTCCAATTTTCCAGAATTTCTGATCAGGCAGGCAGGAGGAGGAAGGCATTGATAATATCTCAGATCGTTCTTTCTATAGTTTATATTTCCAGAACAAGCAATTTAATATTCTTGCGCTGGTCCTCCTTTTCCCTCTGGCCCTATCTATTTTATTTTTTCAAGAATGTAGACTCCATGAGTAATTTCTCAAGATGAACAAGTACTAAAATTTCTACGTATTTGTTTGGGAAGCGTAGGCAAAAATTTCCAATTTTGCTTTTGTAAATGTGAACTACACATTCCTACACTACATTCCTGATGCCATAACTGTTAAAAGCATTTTGCTTACATTTCCTACCCTTCTTCCTTCCTCTGGCCCCTCCGTCACTGTGATACTATTGCTCAGTATATGTACATTGATCCTAAGAGAGTTAAATGAATGTTTATGATACGATAGTTGTTTCCTGACTTCACTCTTGGCTTTCGTCTTTAGGGCTCGCTCATTCACTATCATTTTACTGCACCAAGTCAAACCCATTCGATTTTCGTACTCAAAGAAAAATGCTATAAACATATACCCACACGAAGCCGAAGCTTCCCTCAATACCAAAGACCTCATGTTTTTCGTTGAGGTTTGAAAAGATTAAGATTGAAGATCCTCTCTGGTACTACTTCTACTTCTCTCCATTATGCTATCACTATTACTCTCGACTCTCTCACGTCGTACAAAAACGGTTTCGAAAGGTTTAGGAGGAAAATCGCTTATGATTCTCATTCTCATCTATCGTTAGTTAACCCTAATATGGAAATGAAGGAGCATCCACATGCCCTCAAAAAGCATTTCGTAGTATGTACATGGTAGTTTTTTTTGTACTTTATTTGGTGTTTTCTAAGGTAGTAAAAAAACTGGCTTGCTTTTGTCTGTACAATCGATTCAAACAACAAACGGCAAATAAAATACAAAATGGGTATGCATCAATAAGAGTCGTGCAATCGGTAAAGTTCCTTTCTGTGTACATCACCTCAACAGTCAGCATGCAAAAACGCTTGCATGACATCATTATTATCGTAGTTATTATTTATTGTTGTTTTTTATGAAATGCTTATAGCAGCAGATGTACATATAATAGAGACAGAGTGAACCGAGCGAGGGTTTGGGTTTGCATGTAAATCTCAAAGAGAGACACTAACCAACTAAACCAAATGATGATGAGAAATGGTTCTTTACTTTTGTGAGATGGATTGGTAGAATGGCTTGATGGATCATTATGGCATAGTTTCACTTGGGGTATTGACTAACGTGACGACGCCATGAAAGCATGCATTCTTCATTTCTGTAAAAAGCATACAAGATTTATGTTGTTTTTCATGATGCTGAAGATGACGATGACGATACCTTGTGTTTGCTTTGTGGGTGTGTCTCAAAAAATCTTGGAGAAATCATCTTTAATCACTTAGGCGGCAGAGGGTTGTAAAACTGTAAAGAGCAAAACCAATTTACAAAACACACGCACACATAAAACGGCTACTTAAAAGGATTACTTGTCCATTTCTTTCTGTTGTGTATGCCTGGAGTACGTCGATCTACAGACTTTTTAAGCCGTTGTGAACTAGAGATTTATCACTGCCTTACTGACTTATAAAATTTTGTAAAAAATCAAATAAGATAACCTTTATGATCTTTTAACAAACACAGTTGTACTAGGTTTCAGTTTCATACACATTTTATTAAAGTATACATGTATGGTCTGCATCTGCTTTAGGCGTCCAGCATAACCACGTTGGCTCAACATCAATTGTGTCTAATGTGTGATTGTGTGAATGAGTCCTTCCATGTCTCATCTCTCATCTAATGTCTCTCGCTCAAGTTTGAAATCAGTGGAGTTGTAATGGGAATATACTGGTCAGTGGACCATGTTTGAATTTGATGTCTATCTGTTTGACTGACTCTCAACTTTTGATGTTTGATTGATGCACCCTGTACCACCACTGGGCAATTAAGATGAATCCAATTTTAGTGATGACGAATCATTCATGGAAAAAAAAGTTTTAATGATGTTGTCTTGTCTCTGTCAAACAGCTATAAAAGGTTTGTTCAAAACTGTTTACAGGCAAAACGCTTGTGCTAGTATTAGTTTTACTTGTTATCGTTGAACAGAGCGATATGCGTTAATTACCTATTTCCATGTTACTTACTACCAACTCATGTACTTAGCCATACTAAATGATATGATAAAATGATAATTCATACATACTTCATTGCGGTGCGGTGGGGGTTTGAGGTTTGTATTTGTGTGATTCATGAATGACCATGCGACCACCTTGTCGTAGAGGATGTTTTTTATTAATTTGTCTTTACTCACTCACTCGCTGACAATGACTGGCACTTTAATTCCTGATGCCGCACTTGCCATTACAACTTCATCAATTTTGTACTCTTACAATGAAAGTAAATCCGAGAGTCATATTTTATGTTATAAGTTAAAAGTAGTATGTGGGTTGAGGACGAGGACATGAACTTTGATGATATCCAGCAACCGTTGTTTTATCTCATGGCTCAAACTGGCGAAGCTTACCTTTTCTTTTGTCGTGTAGTATTTTCCATACACTAAACTGCATTTATTTTCAATTTTGAATCTATTATTGCATGCAACTTTTAATTGATTAGCGAATCCATAATATGCAGTAATCAATAAATCCAAGTTAACAATATGTTGAACGGGGGATAAATGAGTCATCTATTAATTCACTTTATTTCATAAGCCATCTGCAGATTGTAAAAAATTACTACTTCGTTTCGTACATACCTACTTCGATTTCCACTCTCCATTTCGCCCTGTAAATGAAGCTAAAAAATGGCGACCATTTTTGCTTGCGTAGAACAAAGGCAAACTTTTAATGGCAATGCAGTGCAGAGATGTGCATTGTGCATATGATGGATGAAATCAAAACAAAACCTTTTCTTGTTTCATTTTCTTCCGAGTCCAACAAGTCAATGTATATTTCTTCACTTTATACTGGCAACTGGCAACCGGTAAGAAAATGAAAGAAAAGTCTGCCTAACGTGTTCGTTTTAGAGTTTACTGTTTACAAATTATAAACCTTCATTTCATATTGATTAGGTGTTGATAGAAAGATGTCAAAGTCAAGTTTACATAAACAAGTTTATTTAGGTTGACAAGAAGAGTTGGTTTGCGGGAGCTAAATATACATATTCTATTCTTGTGTTGTCAAAAGTGCATGTTATGAACTTCCGATGGACTATTTGNTAAGAAAATGAAAGAAAAGTCTGCCTAACGTGTTCGTTTTAGAGTTTACTGTTTACAAATTATAAACCTTCATTTCATATTGATTAGGTGTTGATAGAAAGATGTCAAAGTCAAGTTTACATAAACAAGTTTATTTAGGTTGACAAGAAGAGTTGGTTTGCGGGAGCTAAATATACATATTCTATTCTTGTGTTGTCAAAAGTGCATGTTATGAACTTCCGATGGACTATTTGGGCACGTTTGCGTTTCAAACGTTTTATAGTTATGCGGGACGGGACTTGCAAATGCAGTCAGCTTTCATACACATAATACTCTTTACTTAATATTACATTTTTAATTGTAATAATAATAATAATAATAATAATGATAATAATAGGTATTTATTGTCATAACCGGTTCCCCACAATGTGGGCATATTACACCGTCGACGTGAGGTGAGTAAAGTTGTGACTGCATCTAATCTAATTCTTTTTTTTTTTGTATTATTACAGGTTTTCTTAAACTTTCAAAATGACGACAGACATTAGTGTAAATGTCCGCTGGGACCCCCAGCTTCAGCAAGACATCATCGAAGATTTGGAATATGACGGAGGAAATTCATCATCTCGCCTTTTTGAAAGATCTCGAATCAAAGCCCTCGCAGGTGAGTTAACTTTCTAACATTTGTTTGTCTGTTTTAATTTTGTCTCGATTCGTAACAAAATGTTCCAGTTTCAAACTTTGTTGATGGGGATCGTCTATGCATATATTCCTATGTGTTTTTAAATTGCAACATTGCAAGTTTCAATGCAAGTCTATTTTTAGCTGTTGCATAATCCAGAAAATGTTAAGCGTGTAATACAGTTCTTAGTCATCCTGCTGACACGGCCAATTTATATGAATCATGTAGGCATTTAGTTATGCTGTATGTTAAAATGCTCCCTTTTAATTATTTAACTTTGGTTAATACCTAAAAATATAATGAAGGTTTAAAATGTCCTGGGAAACTCGGATGCGACCAATTTTTGAAGTGAACACATTTTGACAGTTTCTTTCTTCGCTAAATTAGAGAACAGTGTCTGCGCAACAAACGAAAAATGAACCACAACCAAATAATTGTGTGGCTCTACAAAAAAACCAGCATTAGTGGACTAAAACCGCATCACATAATTTTCGTACGTACATCATAAATTATATGCAGAAGTAGTTATAAGGTTCGCCGTCTGTCATAAGATTTTGATGTTCATCCTCGTGTATGTACTTACACAAAACGAATTGTTTACCAAACCCTGAGGAACATAATTCCTTTATCTTATCTTCAAAAAAAGCTGTGGTCCCATTTCCACCTCAGTTTCATTGTGTCAATCCAGAGTAATAATGTTGTTTCACACATTAACCATTAAATCTACTGCATTTTGCATACCTATACATGTTCACTTGAAGAGGGATATGAAAAAGGCTTTATCACTTTTAGGAATTGTTAAGTTTCATGAAAGGATAGAGTCATCAAATTTTTTTCACAAACTTATTTTAGTCTGTGACCAAGTATATTAAGCCGAATGCAGGACTTTCAATACATGGACCGGTATTCATGGGTAAAGAGTTTGTTGAACATGAATTATCATTATAGACACTTGAGGTTTTAATGTTTAGTCACACAATGGAGATACTGCAATTAGGGAGTCTTGGGTGCATTTTGTCCACAACTTGTTGATGGAACCTTTCAAAAATGCGTTACCAGGGTTATATATTTAGATCGTTATATAATTGATTTTTCGTGCAAAATGTATCAAGTTTTATTGTGATGGTGATACGAGTTCTGTCCAAGAAGTAAAAAGTCAATAATTTTAACTCATATTATACATTATGGCTTAGGCGGTTGATTTTTTCAACTGAATTCCTAGCTCGCCCAGTTATATAGTTGTTCGAAGTAGTGTAGTTTTCTAATAAAAAATGGAGGTGGAACTAAGTTCTGGTTTAAGCTTGCCTACGGCATCTCCAAACTCTGTATTTTCTTCGCCAACTCCGGGAGCACAAAGTCCTTTGTATTTTTCATATGAAAATGGGAGTGGCGACCATAGCTTGAATGGCACCCCCACCACCGGCCAGGATCAGGACGGTAGAATGAGTAGGGAGGAATTGAAAAAGGTTGAAGCTAATGTATATGAGCGGTACATACGAGATCTTAAAGGTAAACGACATGTTTTTCCTGAAGGGGACATAACATTTTAAAATTACATGTTGAAGAGTAAGAGTGGAATGATGAATAAGCTGGTAGCATTACTTTAAAAAAATCTAATTTGGCATACACTTGTCAAACTCTTGGTTCGCCAAAAAAAGAAACCAAAACCAGTTGTTTTAAGCGCCTTGTATTTTAATAAAAGCTTTATTAAAAATGTAGATGAGCGAGAGAACGTACAAAAGAAGACTTTCACGAAATGGGTTAACTCACATTTAGTCCGTGTATCATGTCGCATTGCCGATTTGTACACGGACCTTCGTGATGGCAAAATGCTGCTGAAGTTACTGGAGGTGCTCTCAGGAGAACGACTTGTAAGATTTTCATCTTTTAAAGTGTATAAAATGCACTTTATTTAACGATGTTATGTTCCACTTTATGTGGCTCTGGAGAATTTTTTATTTCATGTCATATATATTTTGATGTTTTATAGCCCCGGCCGACCAAAGGGAAAATGCGAATTCACTGCCTGGAAAATGTAGACAAAGCTCTTACTTTTCTGAAGGATCAACGTGTTCACCTAGAAAATATGGGATCCCATGACATAGTAGACGGAAATTCACGTTTGACTCTTGGTTTGATCTGGACTATAATTCTTCGCTTCCAGGTTTGTATTAAAATGAGGTTTTTACAAAACTTTTAAGCGAATGCCCGATTTAACCTTTTTTCCTTCTCAATTCAATATTTACGTGTGATTCATTTATTCTTTTTACTATGCTGAAGTTCTGTACTGTTAACTTGCCTGCTTGCTTTAACATTTCAAAACTTGCATGCTGCTTTTTCAGACTTACAGGGTTTTGGCGTCGAGTTTACCTATCCTGGATGATCCCATGTTTCTAGCTTATTGTAGATCTGTTCGATATGATTGGAATGAGATTAAACCTATTCTTAAATACCACTATCCATTTATGTTTAGGAATAACGCGAGCCCGAAATCGGTACCCTTTCCTAATTTCCTTCATCATTTTCCTGTGCTTTTAATGTATTCAATCCAAATGCTTTTAGAATAAATTATATCTAATCTTGTTATCTTATCACAATTTAGATTCAAGATATTACATTTGAACAAGTGGACAGCAAAGAGACAAAATCAGCCAAAGATGCACTTCTCCTGTGGTGTCAAATGAAGACTGCTGGTTACAGCAATGTCAACATCCGAAACTTTACAACATCCTGGCGTGATGGGTTAGCCTAAATTATATGAAATTAGTGAATGCAATTTTAATATATTCCCACATGAAGTTGAACGACCAATCTCATCTTTGTTAATTCCAGGCTGGCCTTTAACGCCATCATCCACAAGCATAGACCAGACTTGATACAATACGAGAAATTGTCCCACAGCAATGCAATTCACAACCTTAACAACGCTTTCAATCTTGCTGAATCAAAACTTGGTCTCACAAAGCTCCTTGATGCGGAAGATGTGTTCGTTGAACAACCCGATGAGAAATCAATTATTACGTACGTGGTCACGTATTACCACTACTTCTCGAAGCTCAAGCAGGAAACTGTGCAAGGGAAACGTATAAGCAAAGTAAGGAAGTCCGAAACAGGCCATAAACATTTTCTGATGATGTGAAAATTGCGAAAGATGACAAAAATTTATGAAGCGTGTCCTCCAATTACGATTTTATGACCATGTTTACTTCTCTTTTAGGTGGTGGGTATTGCTATGGACAATGACAGAATGATCAAGGAGTATGAGACGTTGACCTCCGATTTGTTGAAGTGGATTGAGAGAACCATTGAACAACTTGGAGATCGACAATTTGCGAACTCCCTTGATGGAGTACAGAAACAACTCGCACAATTCAACAACTACAGAACTGTTGAGAAACCACCAAAGTTTGATGAAAAGGGCAATTTGGAAGTTCTTCTTTTTACTCTTCAGTCACGAATGCGAGCTAATAACCAAAAGCCTTATACACCAAGGGAGGGAAAATTAATTTCAGACATCAATAAAGCTTGGGAAAGACTTGAGAAAGCTGAGCATGAGAGGTACGACGTTGGAAGACAGGATATGAATGCTATTAATGATGTCATTCATGTTTATTATATAAATAAGTGCATGTATGTTGCTATTTATTTGGAATGAATATACTACGATAATTGTCTCTTGTGAATCTGTAGGGAGTTGGCCCTTCGTGAGGAATTGATCCGACAAGAAAAGCTCGAGCAATTAGCTGCTCGTTTCAATAGAAAAGCCAGCATGAGAGAAACTTGGCTCAGCGAGAACCAACGCTTGGTATCACAAGACAACTTTGGCTTCGATTTGCCTGCTGTTGAGGCAGCCGCCAAAAAACATGAGGCAATCGAAACTGACATTTTTGCATATGAGGAACGTGTGCTTGCCGTTGTCGCCGTTGCTCAAGAATTGGAAGCTGAAAACTACCATGATATTGAGCGCATCAATCTCAGAAAAGAAAATGTCCTTAGATTATGGGAGTATCTGCTCGAACTACTTCGAGCAAGAAGGCTCCGTCTTGAAGCTTCATTGCAACTGCAACAAGGATTCCAGGTAGCTGAAATGACTTTATATCCCACAATGCATTACTTTAAATAAATGGTAAGCTTATATTCACCTTAATCACTTGATTTATGTAGGAAATGCTTTACATTTTGGACTCAATGGAAGAACTTAAAATGAGATTGTTGTCCGATGACTACGGTAAACATTTAATGGGAGTTGAAGATCTTCTGCAGAAGCACTCCTTGGTAGAAGCTGATATCAATGTGTTGGGCGACCGAGTCAAAGCTGTTGTTCAGAATTCCCAGAGATTCATCAGTGATGATTATGAAACAGGCTTAGAAGGTTTCCGACCTGCTGACCCAGCTGCAGTAATGGAGAGAGTGACGCAGCTCGAGGAAGCCTACGCTGAACTCGTCAAGCTTGCAGTTGAACGGCGCACAAGACTTGAGGAGAGCAAGAAACTGTGGCAGTTCTACTGGGACATGGCCGAGGAGGAGAACTGGATCAAGGAAAAGGAGAATATTTTGTCACAGGGAGACATTGGTCATGATTTGACGACAGTTCACTTACTGCTATCCAAGCATAAGGCGCTTGAGGGAGACATCCACAGTCATGAACCGCAACTAATGAGTGTCGTCAGTATTGGCCAGGACTTGATTGACCAACAACAGTTTGGTGCTGAGAAGGTACAAGAAAGACTACAAGAGATTATGAATCTGTGGCAAAATCTCAAGAACCTCAGCGACTACAGAAAAAGCAGGCTCACTGAGGCTGTTGATTACCATCAGGTATCTACATAACTACAAAATAAAGCAATTAAATATTTAAACTTCAAAGCTTTGAACCAATTTTTCGTGTTGAATGAAGCATTTTAAAATTATCCTATTTTTCCTTAGTTCTTCGCTGATGCTGATGATGTCGATACATGGATGCTTGATATGCTTCGACTTGTATCCAGTGAAGATGTTGGAAGAGATGAAGCCAATGTTCAGTCACTACTAAAGAAACATGAAGAGGTTACCGGTGAACTTCAAAACTACTCAAGCACCATTGATGCTCTTCACCAACAAGCCCAACAACTTGGAGAACAAGATCGTGAGAGTCCTGAGGTGGTTGAGAGGTTGGCAAGTATTGATCGCAGGTACAAGGAATTGATTGAGCTTGCCAAACTTAGAAGACAACGTCTTCTGGATGCTTTATCCCTCTACAAACTCTTCTCCGAAGCCGAGGCTGTCGAGCAATGGGTTGCAGAAAAGGTAAACAAGTTTTTCCCTAAATACATCTGGACCCGAAATAATGACTCAATGAAGTATATCAAGTATAACGAATTTTCATTTATTTTTGTTACTTCTACTTAATATTTTACAAAATTATACTTTAGGACCGTATGTTGCTGTCAATGGTTCCCGCTAAGGACATTGAAGACGTCGAAATTCTTAAACATCGTTATGATGGATTTGAGAAGGAGATGAATGCCAACGCATCACGAGTTGCGGTCGTTAATCAACTTGCGCGTCAGCTTTTGCATGTTGAGCACCCGAATTCTGAGGAAATCGTGGCACGTCAAAATCAGCTCAACAGCAAATGGTCCGAGCTCAGAGAGAAGGCTGAAGCAAAACGTGATGAACTTAACTCCGCCCACGGTCTACAGACGTTCCACATTGAATGCAAAGAGACCATTTCCTGGATTGAGGATAAGAAACGTATTCTCGAAGAGACAGCCGATCTTGAAATGGATCTTGGTGGCATCATGACACTTCAACGTCGTCTCTCAGGAATGGAACGAGACGTTGCTGCTATCCAAGCCAAGTTGGATGCCTTGGAGAAGGAAGCTGACAGAATTGCAGAAGATCACCCAGAGGAAGCTGCTGTAATTCGCGAACGAATCGAACAAATACGATCTATTTGGGAACAAATGACTAACATGGTGAGTTGTCAAAACCGTTTGCAGACTGACTATGAGTGCACAACGAATTCTGATGCCTTATTTCTGATGTCCTATTTTTCTTTATTAGTTGAAGGAACGCGACGCTAAACTCGAAGAAGCTGGAGACCTCCATAGATTCCTCAGGGATTTGGATCATTTCCAAGCGTGGCTCACAAAGACGCAAACAGACATTGCCAACGAAGATGTGCCTGCAAGTTTGGCTGAGGCCGAAAAATTGCTCAGTCAACATCAAAACATCAAAGATGAAATTGACAACTACGTTGAGGATTATGAAAAGATGATGGAATATGGAGAGAGGATATTTGTTGTAAGTCCTGACACCATTTTATTCGTAGTACAAACTGCTGAATTAAATTGTTAACAAAGGGGGCAGTGTAACAATTATTTCTATATGATAATAGGAACCATCCACTTTAGAAGATCCTCAGTACATGTTCCTTCGTGAGCGTCTAAAGGCATTGAAAGATGGATGGGAAGAACTTCGCCAAATGTGGGATAACAGGCAGGAGCTCCTATCCCAGAGCATGAACTACCAAATTTTCATGCGGGATGCAAAGCAGGCTGAAGTACTGTTGGCTCAGCAAGAACACGTTCTTTCCAAGGATGAAACTCCAGTAAGTCTGATGTATTTTGTATTCGTCCTACTTCATGATAATGATAATATTATGCAAACACAATGTATATTAGTGTCTTATCATGCTTGTGTAATATTTTTAGTCCAACCTTGAGCAAGCCGAAAGCCTTATCAAGCGCCATGAAGCTCTTCTTACGACAATGGATGCGAACGATGAGAAGATCAACGCCGTCATTCAATTCGCCGGAACTTTGGTTCGCGAAGGACATTTGCAAGGTGATAAAATTGGAAAGAAAGCAGATAGTATCAGGGAAAGGCGGGATGCAAACAAAAAGAAGGCCCTTGATCAAATGGAAAAGCTCAAAGATCAATTGCAATTGCACCAGTTCCTACAAGATTGCGAAGAACTCGCGGAATGGATCCAGGAAAAGAGCATGATTGCTCAGGATGACACTTACAGAAGTGCAAAAACAGTCCACAGGTACTCAATAGAAATCATATAATATGGCCCGTAACAAACAATATGCGCTGCTCCAAAATCAATTAAAAATTTTATATCTCATCATCGTTCTGTAAAAATTCCGAGATTTGCTAAATAATTCACTTATTTTATTTCAGGTAAATCCACCAAAAAACCACATTTATTTATGGAAGGAGTACTGCTTGGAATTGTTAATTGTTCAACGTTAACACGGATTTCGTTTAAAATTGCAGAGACGTCAGTGGTGTAGAGTTACTCATGAATAACCACCAGAGTTTAAAGGCTGAAATCGATGCACGTGAAGAGAATTTCTCTGCTTGCTTGAAACTTGGCAAGGAACTCCTTTCAAGAAATCATTACGCCTCAGAAGAAGTAAGTGTTTGGAGATCTTTAGAGTTTGTTGCTTCACTTCAAATGGACGATTTTATAACTTTTTTGTTGCTCTCCAGATTAAAGAAAAGGTGAAAGCATTAAACAACCAAAGGAATACCATGCATCATAGATGGGAAGAAAGATGGGAGCATCTTCAACTCGGTAAGGAGAAATGTAGCCCCTGTACATGACTTCAGTTTAATTAAAAATTAGTTAGGTAATCCGGTAATCGCATTCTCACGGGGTTTATTTGCCCGTTTTACAGTTCTCGAAGTCTACCAGTTTGCTAGAGATGCAGCAGTGGCGGAAGCATGGCTGATTGCCCAAGAACCCTACCTATTAAGTACTGACCTGGGTTACACTATCGACGAAGTCGAGAACTTGATTAAGAAGCACGAAGCTTTTGAGAAATCTGCTATTGCCCAGGAAGAAAGGTTTATTGCTCTCGAAAGATTAACAACGGTAAGATTGATTTTTGAATTACTTTTTCACTTGTTGTTTATCATTGTTTAGAATGAAATGAAATAGTACAAGGTTAACAAGTGCTTAATTATCTGAATCTGCAATGTAAAGGATTCTCTGTCCAAATATTTAAGAATTTCGATGTCGATTCGTTCAGCGGTTTTCCCTTCTTCTTCAAATCATTCTGTATTAATTTCTATTTAAACTGATCAATAATGTTCTTTAATCTTATTCGCTAGCTGGAAATAAGAGAACAAGAAAAGAAAATGGGAAAGGAAGGGGGCTACTACTCATATGACATGGTGAACATTTCGTCTATACAAATTGCTCACAATAACGAGTCTTTTTAACTGTTTTCCTTTTTCTGAATTAACCAAACGTGAACATTTTATGTGCTTCAATCTCATAATCTTCATTAATGTTTAATTGTTCAATGTGCAAAAACGAATCACAAACAAGCAACAAATCAAGAGTACTATGTTTTAGCGTTCTTTCACTAAAATTCAGTTTGCAAATCTTGAGTATGGACTTAATCGCATCCAATTTTCTATACAGGAAACAATTTTTTAACTAACCCGTGGTTTTTAGGCAGGAGATAATTTTATTAAGCAGGAAGTGAATGAATGAATGAGCTGTTATTTAGCCTAAAAGACATAGTACAAATAATTAGTA
>JAHZMX010000086.1:0-11469 GCA_027743895.1 Seira musarum
CGTGCGTTTCATCTTTTTTTTCTACATGTCTGTCTGACTTGGAGATAACGAAACTATCATTTCATGATAGATAATAATGTTTGGTCAGTAATACGAACTACAATGGTGTTTTTTTAAAAGCTTCTTTTTTTTAAAATTCGTTCGTGTGTGCTTCTATCTGGTGTTAGGAGGATGCTTTGTTTTCGTTTTATTATTGTTTGAAAACTCGTTAGGAGGCGTCAAGTGTTGTGTTCTTGGGATCCTCATTGTTTTTTTGTGATGATGTGCGTCATGTCATCCATCCTTCATTTTTTTGGATTTACTTATTTTTTTTTTCATTAATTCCTACTTATTTCTTCTGAAATTTTTTTTGGTCGTGTTTCATGATTTCATGTGCAAACATATTTGAACAAAACTGATGATTATTTTTCTGTGAAAATATTTGAATTTAAAAAATCCCAAAAATGCATTTATTATCATGTGCATTTTTGTTCCATGCATTCTCAATCCAAATGCGTTTTTTAGGTGACATTTTCGGAACTACTAACTTAATTTTTTTAAAAATCCATTACATGTAATCATCATGGAAACTATGATATTAATTTCCCACGAAAAACCAAACGCAATAATTCAGTAGACCATCGCACTTAATGCCTGCAGTAGTGGTCATGACGACACTCGAATGAATGATGAGTCGTGAGTGAGTCGAGTGTTCCATTGACAAAAATAATACAGATCACTCATGAAATGCATTTTAAACTAGTTTTTCCCAATTTACAAAAAAAACCGCCTCTGCACGTATTTGTTCACGCACACACTCGAAAAAAATAGTATTGAGGTCAGGTTCTTTTATTTTTTTCAAATACATACTAAAATTTAAAAAAATGACAGGTCTTTGTCCACTACATACATGCACCAGAAAAACAGAACAACATATCATTTTCGTTTTCATACGCGATCATGCATACACACGACTATATGACCCACCATCATCATGCATCATGATGAAAAAACGGACCGGAAACTCGATGAGATCTCTCTCCAACTCTAATACGCTCCTCCTATCCCCCTCCATTCTCTGTAATTATTACAAAACTTTTTTTTATTATTACGATTGTGGTTTGGAAAGTGTTTTTTATACACCGTGCATCTCGATATGCCCTAGTTGGATTTACGATGGTTTTCCAGAATCTCCTTTTTTTATTTTCTCAAACTCTGGAATGATGTGACATGCAATGTTAAACTGGACATCCTGCTGCAAAATAGAAAAAAAATCTCATTAAGTAAATTCCCTGGACAGTGAGACAGCCAAAAAAACACCCCCATCACTCATCAAAAAAAGATAAATCATTATTCCTTCGTTTTTCCCACGGGATTTTATTCTTTGAAAAAAAAAGAAAAACCAAAACGAAAGAGCAAATCAGTTTTGTTGCACACATCCCGTTAAAAAAAATGGGAAAGAAAAAGATGTAGAAAAAACTGTATTGCACGGTGGAAAGTACAGTATTTTGCGATTTTTTAAAAAAGGTCACTAACCAGTTTTTTTTTGCAAACATGATGAGCTCAATGAGCATTCATATTCAGACAAGTACTTTTTCCGCTAGGGAAAAAGAAGAAAAAAAGAGTAATAAAAAAAAGAAAACAACCGATCATCAAAACCAGTTCATCATCATCTTTTTCCTGAGAATTATGTAATTTTGCGGAATTCCTTAAAAAAACTCATTTTAGCAAAATGATGATTAAAGTAGAAGTGGAAGAACAAAAAAGTGAATTTTCATGATGCGGCGACACACAGAAAATGTTCAATTTCCGGCTATTGTTAATGCACGGACTGGTAAGTTTTCGTTTAAGGTTAAGGTTAAGAAAAAGCATCATCTTCGTTTGTACATGACATAATGAACATGACATTGAAACAATTAGTGTTCATTTTCAACGAGAGAGTCAGAGATCTGATTCAACATGATCTCAATATAATGCTTTTTTTCAACATCCACCAGGTCACATGCAACCTTGACTTGTTCCAAAAAGAGGAGAACCAGGTATTCGTTATACGTGGTGGTGATGATGATGGATGGTTGGTGGTTCGAAATATAATAAAAAAATGATGATGATAATACAGACGGTATGCATTTCCTGTTTCACCAAAAAATTTCACGATTATAAAAAAAAATATATATATAATAATAATAAAAACGGTCATGGTTGGGTTAAGACGAGAATGAAGATGAGCACTGCCCACTACTGCATCACCATCATCATGATCAAATCCCCACACACACACACGAGATTTAAATCTCTTTTCAGTTTCAACTTGGGTGTGTGATCGTGAGCATCGTCAACCACAGCACAGGGATATTTAAACAATGCACACTCCAACAATGTGAAACGTACTAACTATTCATATTGTTTTTTATAATAAATATTTTTTAAAATCAGCGATAAAGATGAGGGCAATGTGGAGTAACGTGCTCGTGGTGGGATTGGTGTGGGTGTTTTGTTGCGTTAGAAGTGAGGATAATAATAATTATGAGCAGCAAGGGTCGGACTGTTTCGTGAAATGGGTTCATGGGTACAGGTTGGCTAGTGGGAGGCCTCAGAAAATACTTCACTCCGTCAGCTTGGAGATCTGCAAACAAGAATGCTCCAGCACTCCTGGATGCGCTGCTTTCGCTTACGGGTAACCTAACATACATACATTCTTCATTGTTTCCATGGTATTGTTTTCTGTCATAATTTTCATATAATTCCTAAATGATAATGGAATATGTGTTTTAGAATTTTGCTTTGTGAAAATAACATTGTTTCCATGGAAAGTTCTCTTGAGATTTTCCGTTCATAATACAAATCATAAATTTATATTGCTTTTATCATTTATATGTCATGGAAACGGGTATTAGACTCTTGTAAAGCACAACTAAGTACATTCCGCACGTCAACCACTCGGCATGCATTTATGAAACTCTTTTCTTTGTTAGTCATGGCAACTCCATTTGAAATTGTCATGACTAAATCTTGTTGATGATAAAATTTGAAGCACGGGATTGTCATGGAAATTATATGTAAACTTAGATTTAAAAAGGAAAATTTTGTGTCTCAAATTAAAAAATGTCATTAGTTTCTGGAAAAAAGCAATGCGTATAATTTGCTTATCAATCAAAAAAAGAACGATAATGTGTATTATCATGTCTAGCAATTTCAAATAACCGTTGTTAATTTGTAACGGAGCCTAATTGTTCGTGTAATAAGTTAAGAACAAAGGGGGTACTGCAAGAAAGAAAACCTTTTGTTTTCATTGTTCCAGTAACTTGAGAGATAAAAAAAACATTTTGGAAGAAACATTTCAGAGAGAACATTTAAAAAATCTACAATATATTCAATTTACACACGATGAAAATTATTTTATAAACCAAGCGTAGCATTAAATATTTTACATGAACTCATGCACAAGCAGTTTCATTTGACGCGCACAAACAAACAAAATTTTTTTTTGTAAGGGCGGTTGAACTTTTTTTTCCATCATAATAATAAACTTTATTTTATTTTATTTTTTTTCATAAAACCCTCACCGTCGGGATTCTTTTTTTTACGATCACTAGCAATTAGCGACTGTGTAATGATAGCAAGTGATCACAATGACAAGGAGCAAGAACCGGTTAAAAAAAACATACACGCGGGATCTGATAATTTTTTCAGATTTTAATTGCGCGATTCTACATTCATGATAGTAGTTGTTTAATTAAGACTACCTACTTTTTCGGGTTTTTTAACAACAAAACCGGTTTAATCAGGTGAAAGTGTGCGTACCATGACCTTTATTTCAAAATTATACAGCTCTTTTATTACAGCGAAAACATGGGTTTGCTCTCTTGCAAATGACAATAATTTTTTCGATTTTTTTTGAATGTGGAAAAAAAACTAGTCGAATTTGTTTCTTGTTTTATTGCTTACTTAATTATTTGTTTTTTATGGGGGGTACATGATCGTTATTTATTTTTAGTCCACCGCAGTCTAATTTCACTTTGACCAACTTTTTATTTCGAGTTCATATGTCTAGTTTTCCTCTGCAAAAAAAAAAAGTTTAAAAAATTTTTTGCATATAAATCCTTAATGAATCGTTGAATGTAAATACTTCCAGCCCCCAAATGATGACCCATCAAACCACCATGAATTCATCATCATCAATCTGTGAACTGGCAATAAATTCAAGAATGCGATCATCATCATCATCAAAGATGTCCCCACCACCACATCATCAACAACGATCAAACGACTACAATTATGGTAACAGATTCTTTAGGGATGGTCGAGTCAATGGATAATAACAGTACAACATCATCAACAACAGCCCCAACAACAAGTGGTGGTGCACCAACGATCACGATATCAGATTTGGATCGGAACCCAACGTACGACGTGTACATCGAGAATCCGAACGCTAATGAGCCATGTTTCAAACGGGAACCACTCTACGACAGGGATTATCACCACACCAGTGGGAACCAACTTGGGAGTGGGGGGTTCGGTGGTGGTCATCATCATCATCATCATGCTGCTGTGGGGTCAAGTGGAGTACCGATTGGTGAGAGAGAATGAGGGGGAAAATTGTGTCTTTTTGATGAGGAATGATGGATTGATAGATGATTTTGTGGTGTGTGTAGATTGTTTCTACCGACTGATGAGTGGGAAGAGGTTGGTGAAGACGCACACGTTGAGGGCGATATCGGTGAACTCGCTCCAAGAGTGCCAGGAGGCATGCATCCATGAGCGTGGGTTCAGTTGCAGGAGTATCAGCTACAGATACATGCCATCCACTGGCTACTCATACCCCGTTAGGACATTGCACCTACTCCAATTACTTTTTTCAAACAAGTGCATAGCCCTTTTTTTTGGTAAATGATGATGATCGCATGATTGTTGTTCCAGGTGAGCAATTGTGAGCTGTCGAGTTATTACATGCAGTCGGGTAGTTTAGGAAGTAGCTACTCCAAGCTGGACTTTGTTGAGGACTACGACTACGACTATTTTCAACGGGAGACTCACTGCAAAACCACCAGCAGCACTACTCTTGGGGGTGAGTGAACTACTAACACACGTCACGGTTCTCTTTTTATTTTTTTATTTTTTTTAGGCGTCGTCAAGGTTCGTGGTCTTGTTGAGCTTTATATATATATGGGCGCCAGTCATGTCACCTACCTCTCTGTCTTTGAAAAAAAATAATTTTCTAATGACGTGACTCTTGTTGACTTTTAATTTTCCACTGGTGGAAATAATTGTATTGTTTTCAAAAAACATGTCTTTTAATGATCATTTTTTTCCTTAAAATAACCACCTACAGTACATATATTATTGTCATGGGGATTTGATTCAGATTTAAGAATTTTTTTTTGGTTTGCTATGTATTCGCGTAATTTTATTAAGTATCCATGCCTACACACAGTGGAATTATTCGTTTAAAAAAACGAATATCGTTTTACTGGATTTTCTTGAAATATTTCCCCATGACTACCTTTTCATGATTTATTTTTTGACATGTTTTATGCAAATATATGTTGGGTAAAATAAGATTTTCCATGACTACTACAACTTTTTACTTTACTACAAATTTTATTTAACCATGACGATGATGATTCCACTAAAACGTGAAACGCTAAATGCAGATGGGATTTTAAAAACATAAAACCAATTTTTTTTAAAGCGACTCGATTCAAATCAATTATGTATTGTTTTTTTTAAACGTGTAGTTTGCGCAGTGGTGGTCCGACGTGGAGGCCGAGTGTCGACAACGTTGATAAAATCATCCCACCATACAGTGACCAGTAGCCAGTGCGAGCACCTCTGCGCAACAAGTCTTTTCAGATGCAGGGCATTCGCGTTTCGGTAACAAAAAAAAGATAATAAATAATTAATAATTATATTTTGTAAAAAAAATGACCCGATCTATATAAAAAAAACACAAATAGTCACACGACACGAGGCCGTGACCCACCACCATACACGACGTACCCGCAATCATCGCCACTGACCCCAACCCGTGACCTCCCACCCCCATCAGACCATACATGTTTGTTATACGACACGGACCTGATGCGACTCCCATCGTACAATATCGAGCCAGACCAGGATTTCGACTTGTTCGAGATGGGAAGGCTGATGGGTGCGGAATGTGTTCTGTACGAACAGTTCCTGAACAGGAGACCTGGATACTACAACCCTGGACCTGTCACTTCCACTGTCTACCCACCAGAGAACAGGGACTACTATGGTGGTGGTGGTGGACACTACGGTGGAGCTGGTGGTGGTAACTATAATCAAGGTAGTACTGACCAGCATCCGCATGGGACAGGGATGAATTTCCTGATCAACAGGGACCATCACCACACACAGCAACAGAGTACGAGTGGTGGTGGTGGTGGTAATATGCATGGGGGGATGATGATGGGTGATAGGGCTCCACCACCATCTACCCTAGAGACTGGGTTAATGATCGGTGGTGGTAACGAGAATAAGTATCCTCATAGACCACTTGAGAGACCTCATCATCATCATGAGGAACTACCGCCACACAAAGTGGATGTCCAGCATCATCATCAAGAGAGACCTGTGATGATGGAGTATAATAATAGTAGTAGTAGTAGTGGTGGTGGTGGTAGTAATAACGAGACCCCGTACTATGACAAGGGGAAAGAGTGTGAGTATAAAACTACACAACTTTTTACATTTAAACAAAAATTTTGAAGTTTTTGGTTTGTTTTGGGAGGGGAAATTGACAAGAGATCGTTGGAGTTGAAAGATCATTTGTTTTGAATATCTAGCTTGTCTGAGATTGTTCCGTCAAGATTCGTACTTGATCCCGGAAGTTGCACGTGCCACTTTCCCTGTGAAGACTTTGGATGAGTGCAGGGTCGAGTGTATCAGGAGTCTTCAAGTACTTCGGTTCCCTTGCAGGGCCATGGCTTACAGGTAACTACACTCTTTTCATTGAATCATTTTTATGTTGTTGTTTTTATGTTACTATAGCGACGTAACATAATATTCAAATCAGCTTCATCTCAAAATCAAGTTGAAATTCGGAGTTAAAATTTACAACGTTGCGTTGGTGACAGTTATATCCAACGTTGTTGCAAATTTAAATTATATTTTAAAAAACTAGAGAAAATTTATTTATTCCCTCAGAAACTTTCTATATTATATCGATTCAGTAGAGTTTATAAAAACCTGTAACCATAGAGACAAATCATTTCTCAAATTTTTAGTCCAGTGGATCACAGGAGAACTATATATTCCCTCGAAAATCGTCTAAATATATTATTGATTAGAGTTTAGTTTTTTTTAAACTTGTAACCATGGAGACGAAATGTCTAAAATATTTCATTTTGTAAAATATATTCAAAAATGATGCAACGTAGACATGGCGACGGAATCAATGTTGATGGGTGAAAACAAATTTTAAAAAACAATTTCGAATGTGTACTGTAGGCACACGTCGCATAGTTCAGTTGACCGTACGGCAGGAGGAACATGTCAATTATCAGACACGGATCCCCGAGATCCAGATCTCGTCCAGTCCCAGCGACCGTTACGAAGGAGCAGTAACGTTCATGTACGACGATAGGGAGCCAGGATGTAATAGGGGTGGTTCGTATGGAGGCTCATACTACGACGACTCAAGAGGAAGGGACCGATACGGTGGTGGACACCGTGAGTGCTGCTCACATACAACACACACATACATTTACAATCAATTTTGAAAATATAAAATGATCACAATTTTTTTTTTTAAATGTAATTTTTCCCCCCCACAGCTGGCTACGTGGACTACTACAACCAGAACCGTCAGCAGTACTACCCATCCTACCACAACAATCATTTTTACAACCAACCCTCATCATCATCGTACAACAACGACCGATACCACTCATACAATAACAATAATAGAGAACCATACTACCCACCAGCGTCGAATAGGTACGACTACGACCGGAGGTGGACTTCTTCATCATCATCATCATCAGCCCCACCGAATTATAACGCCCACTACTGGGACTATCATAACAGGTATGGGGGTGGGAGTACGAGTTCGTCGAGGTACTACCCACAAGCTAGTTCCTACTACAGCGAGTACCCTAACGGACAAGGAGGGACCACCGTCAATGGGGAGAGGTGCTTGCGTGGGTGCAGGCAGAATCGCGATGCTGGGTTCTACTACTGCCAAATCGATGAACAGGGTACACATTTCAAAAAAGAACTTTGTCTAAATCATCAAATTGTTTTTAAAATGATGATGCATTTTACATGAGAAATTTACAATTTAAAAAAAAATTAATTGTATAATTCCCAGGAGCGTGGGACTTTTGTTGTCGCCCAGACCATTTCTGCGGCTACAGTAAAGGTTTATCAGTCCCATGGTGTTACGTGGGTACAGGTCCATCCCAGAACATTTGGCGCTCATGTGAGACGAAAGGATCAAGGAACAACCCATTTTTCTCTCAGCAACAACCCACCGTAGCGTACCTCCACGACAGGTTACCACCGACAGTCCACAAACTAACCAGCACTCAAGTTGCGAACCTCACTAAAGACAATGCTATCCGGTTATTCACGAACAATACTATCGAGGAGGTTGGGAGCCCTTCTTCTGGGGAAAGACAGATCGTCGCTAAACCTGTGATGAGCAGTCAAGAGGTTATCGTTAGGGTTAGCAACTCTACTAGTGATCATCATAATAATAATAAAAATAATAGTAGTAGTAGTAGCAGTAAAGGGAAAAGTTAAAATTGTTCGTGGTTTATAATGTTTGGGTGGGTGGGGGTATTAATGGAGAAAAAGCACTTTTTCTATCTCATTATTTTTTTTTGTGGTGATTTTTTTACATAAAATAAAAAAAAAATACGTGTTTTTTTTTTAAATTGGCAATTGAGTTTAATTAGTTTTCATATTCATAGGTTTGAAGTGATTCATATGGAAACTATTTTAAAAAATTGGAGAGAAGTCGTCGTCATAGCAAATCCTGCAATTCTATTTTTTTAACACTTTAGGTAGAAATCTAAAACCACCCAACCTCTCTCGCCTGAGGTAACTTCTATTTTTTAAGATTACTCCAGCCCGAATTTTATTAGTAGAAACTACTCCCGACCTGCACAACAAATTGCATATAATAGCTCATCAAACGAATCTGTTTAAAGGTTTGCATGTAAGTTAGCATAGCACGTGGTAATAAAACATCAAATTTTTCATAGAATTAAATTATTTGTAGAGTGTAACACAATCAAAATCGGATTTTTCCAGTGAATCTGAAAAAAAAGTATAAATACTACATTAGTTGGGGCTTCAAATAGCAATGAACCTCGCGATAATCGTACGCAACAATTTAGCCTTAATCGCTGTGAACTTTGCCTGTTTTAGCGATGACATAAGCAATTTCAAGTTTTTCCTTGGTTACAACTTACAACCAGCGTTTTAAAAGCTACTTTTTTGCATTTTGCTGGGCGTAGTACTTGGTGCTGTCAAACTAGGCTAATAAGTTGATTATTCCAGCTTCACTTACGAATATCATATACTGGGCACTCAAACTTGCAATGCAACTCGCGATTATTACCATTGTTAATTTCTGGTTGTTTTACAATTAGTGTGGCGAAATGATAAACTTGCCTAGGCGTAGTAGGTGCATTGCTAGTTTGAAGCCGCTTTACATAATTTTTAGCAGAAAACCAGCTTGCTAAATTGCATATTATATATAATCCCGCGGCGCAATAGCGAGCAGGAATCGCCAGTCTGTATCAACATGCAAGTGACGCTATATGGTTTTTAATAACCAAGGAAACTCCAACTTGCTTTCACGCAGATGAAGCAAATAATTCACAAACACGGTAAGGCATGCTAGCGCAGTGTATTTTGATAAGAATGAAACTATCGACATGGCAACAATTTCTCTCATCAATTTCACTTTTTCTAAAACATTATGATATTCCATCTTCTTCATCATCATAGAACGGTTTTCATGTATGAAGCACATTAATAAATTAACGAACATGATGTAATTGTGGACTTACCTTATCTGCTTTCATGATGATATGGGTATTAAATGCAGAATAAAAAATATGCTTATCATTTTGAAAAAAAAATATACAATGACATGATTATCATCTTATGCATTCCAATATCTATGTCTCTCCGGGATAATTCGGCAAACAATAATTTTGCACCGTGCAATATCAATTCTACTGAAAAGTGAAGAAAGCAGCAAACAAATTCTCTTCCCCTTCTCTTCTCTTTGCAGTGCAGTTCTTCTCAAGGTCTGTCTGCATTGAAAAATAGCAATGATCTCATATACATGACTCAATATCCTCTTCATTCACACAAACCCCTTCTACTACTTCTCATATTACCTAAAAGCGTTTGCTTGCTCGCTTGTCTCTCTGAAAAAAAAGCTTTTCACGAGTTGATGATGATGATGATGATGATGATAAAAATGCCGAGTCCACCGTCCACAACCTAAAACGAACACGATATAATCCTTTTGAATGAGTGAGTGGCATTATTGCATATATGTTTGGCACGGGACGGTATTGCACTACTACACACCCAGTTTTTTTTTTCAAATATACTACTGCAATATCGATTTTTTTCTTCAGAATTTGTGTGTGTTTTTTTAGAGGAGGAAACATAAAATCTATCCGACCGTGTTTTGTCAACAATTCAATTAATTTAAATTATTTTTTAAATTGAAATCATTTTAATTATTTTATATTGGATGGTGTTTAATTAACAAAAAAAACCGACTTTTCCAAACTACAACCACACCTGGACTGGGTAAGTTACACTTTTTCTTAATTCCAGTTTCAAAACAAATCGTTCCTTGTGGATTAAAAAAATCTCAGCTGACAATTGATTATTTAACTATTGTGATTAATTGTGTTTCATTAAATATCCAGTGATCATCAAAACGTGATCATGGACCAGGAAGACTATGAACAGGACATCCCACCCCAACATCAATCAACAACAACAACCCCAACCCCATTCAGCAGACCCAATTTCAGAACAACCAGAAGAAGATGACGAAGGTATTATTGACCAGCAAGAACCGTCATCACCGACCCATTCACAAGGTGGTGGTGTAGCACCCCCACAACAACAGCAACAACAACAACCATCACCACAAGCTGGAGGAGTATCATCCCCAACCCACTCGACGACCTCAGCCCAGCAAGGGAAAATGCACGCACACATTTTTTAAACAAGTTGTTTTGAAAAATTATTATTATTTTTAATGATCAAAATTAATTTTGTTATTGTTTTCATTGTTTTGAAGGCGTTTGAAGCGGAGGTGAGTGCGCATTCAAACGCGATAGTGTCGTTGGACAACACGGGCCAAGAGATGATATCCCAAGGCCATTACGCATCCGACACGATCAAGAAACGGTTGGAAGAGTTGCACAGATTATGGGAGCTCTTATTATCCCGACTCGCGGAGAAAGGATTGAAATTGCA
>JAHZMX010000087.1:0-43059 GCA_027743895.1 Seira musarum
CCTGTATATAATATTGCAACATTGAATGACTTGAACTCATTGTAATTTGCTAAGATTCCTAGTAAATTCTAAATCGATGTTATTCTTTTGTGACCGAGCACGAGCATATCCTTGTACAAGGCTTTAGGAGGTAATTGGAGTGGATTAGGTATAACACGTACAAATGTGTGAAGGACAAAAAGAGTTACAATTTTATTATGCATTCCATTATGCCTCTAAATTTAGTTGATAGTTAGTGTAGTAGTCGTTTTGAATTGACCGATTGCAATTGTTTGTAAAATGAAAGGTTATGATAGAAAGCTTCTTACTGTTACATCAGAGCCAGCCTTCCAGTAAATCAAGCAAAGCAAATCTATCACTGATTTATAACTAAACATTAATTACATTTATAATTACCTTTGAGAGATGTAAATTTAGGGGGTCATAGACAACCTTCAGTTGTGTTCAATATCATTAGTGCATGCAGAAATACTTTCAATATCTATATTTGACTACTGCAATCTTATAACAACAATTTTCACTTCTCATCATAATATTGAACAAAGTACTTGATTCATTCATTCAAAGAGAAGGCAAGTACTTTGTCTGAGTACAGTTACCTACCACAACACTTTACTTTGCTAATAATACCGGAACAAATCGCGAAAGGCAGCATACATTCAATAAAAATGACGACTCATTTTGCATATCATTAATTATTATTCATTCTTTAATTGAAAGTTTGCAAAAGTATATGCACCAAAACGGCATCTCTCTCTCCTCTTGTAATACTACACTTCTACCTGTGTCAAAAGTTTTACGTAAGAAAATTTTGCACAGTGCACATTATTTGCCAAAGTTCTTCTTAGGATACGAAAAATATGTTATATTGTGAGCGGGGATTGAGTGAGATGTGTGGAAATAGCTCAGATTTTTTAGGCCACGAAATGAGACTACAGAAGCATAAGACTTTAGCTCTCACAACAGCATTCCCACAAAAGAATACACGTAAATATAACAATGCAATCGTATAAAAAATAAATAAACGAGACAAGGCGGAAGTCTGGAATGAATTTCGTTATGATTTGCTACAAGCCTCATCACATCACATTTAAATGAGAGTTTTAGTGCATCAAATGGTTCGATTAAATACTCCCAAGACGAATAAACAATGAATCCACAAGTCATGCCTGCATCTAATATAATTGAGCGGCTCGATATGAGCACTGTGTTCAAAGATTTCAAATCATGTAATTTAAATCAATTCTTCAGTGCATTTTCAAGGAGGTGCATTTCTAAAAGCTATTAACGTCTTTCTTCAAGCTCTCCGGTCGAGGTTAAAAATTATCTCGTGTTGGGCTTTTCAGAAATAATGAGTTAAAATTGCATGAATAGATTAAGTCATAACATCGACCAGTCTTTTGGAAACTACAAATTGTCTTGAAATTTTGTGCAAGTGTATCTTAAATAATTTGGTACCTCAGACAAAATAACAGGCATAACTTTACTAATAGTACTACAGATAGCATCAATAATTATCAAGCAAATATACTTGTACACCGGGTTTGTAGGACATACCAAACCCAATTAGCTCACGAAAAATCATCCTTCCTTCAGGATAACAAGAGGAAAAAATAAGCCTGCCGTAGAACTCGTTATTAAACTAACCATTTAAAACGTGAGACGTAAACTATTTCAGATTTTTTTCATACCTACGCAATTGTTGGTTGATTTGTTTTCTGTCACTTTGAGCACGAATTCATTAAATTTTTGTTTACTTTCGGCCTAAAGCTTTACAGAAACAATTATGACAGCAATTTAAAATGGATTTTACGTTCTCCGGCGGTACGGCACAGAACAGTGCAATTACCTGCTTATGATTTGTACGAGAAGTCAAAAATAAAGAAAGTGAAATCGGCTGCATCAATAAACGCGTCGTACGAAATGATTTCATTTTTAGTACCACCTAATTTTTTTAGAGTTACACCGGTGGGCTTCAGCAGATTAAAATCTTTTAAAATTGTTAGATCGTACGTGCGCAATGGGGTCGCGAGATTTACTTTTGCCAATCACTAGAAACCAACTCAACTCAGAACCTGTTGACGCGTTTTTAGATTTTCGAGTGTGACGTGCTAAAGAGCATCATTTTTTTTCTTCATGGGGCTAGTACGAAAGCATAAGTACGAAATGCTAGGACTCTTTTTTTTAAATAGAAGCAAAACTACAATGACAATAGAAAATAGTACTCATTTTTAGAATTGCACTAAGGAGCTGGTGAGATACTTGGCTAGCTTTAAGGAAAATAACTAGGATAAATATACGACTAGAATCTAATCAAAATACATCTTGATCTTGCTTTCACTAATGGAATGAGGAGACGCACTTCAAAACTACTTTACTCATCACTTTAGGTATACTTCGTAACCTCAACTTTTTTCCTTCCCAACATTCCCTTGTGCTAGACGACATTGACTTGGCGCTAGCACAAGTACCACAACGATTTTCATATTTATTTATTTTTTCAAAATAAAATCTGATGATGTACTTTATTTTTATGCATGCAAGCAGGATGTGGACAATGTCAAGAATCATCTTATAAGCATTTAGCTTATGTCAGTTTAATTACATGCCTACACTTTAAATGTTTAAATTATAATGTCCAATTCTCGGTACGCTTCATTATCTTTTCAGAGTAGGAGCCAGTGAGGTGCAAACGTTTGAATTTTTATAAACATAAGTGATGCTAATTTTAACAATTTGTAACCGAAACAAGTATGTAACTGCTCATTCATTCAGGTCATACATGGGCTACCGCACTACGACGTTTTCTCAAATTGCATATTTCGTCCAATAATCACATAAATGATGCTAATTTTAACAATTTGTAACCGAAACAAGTATGTAACTGCTCATTCATTCAGGTCATACATGGGCTACCGCACTACGACGTTTTCTCAAATTGCATATTTCGTCCAATAATCATATGTCTCGATGAAGTAACTTTCCGCACATTTTACAATTTGAATATTCGATTTCTCTTTTTCAGCTGCGATAAAATATGCGTCACGAATTCGTTTACATTGCTTCCCTTGAACAATCATTGTTTAAACAAGTTGTCAAATAAAACATTTGCACTGCATTGGTATATGACGGTGTCAAGTACTTGAGCAAACTGCTACACATCGTCCATCTGAAAGAGACGTTATTTTTGGCAATTACTAATACGCTTAATTTCAGCTTAAAAAATGGGTCATTAGCAGACAGGTCATTAAGTTACAACAAAAATAAATAAAAAGGAAAATTTTAATGACGTTAGCATCTGAAATCATTCGATGAAAAAGCAATTTTTTAAAATTTTTGCATTCCTGGAACAAAATCGTAATCGTTCATTACCCCTTCCAACTGTCTCAATACAAAAGCATTGATAGTTGCAAATTGCAACCACATTACGAATTATGTGTAAATGGGAGAAAAAAAATCTACATGTACCTGAATCAACAGTCCCCCAGAGCGATTTTTTCCCACCATAAAAACAATCATTGATTGAATGTATGTAGTAATCAGAAAAAAAAGCAGACAGGTCATTAAGTTACAACAAAAATAAATAAAAAGGAAAATTTTAATGACGTTAGCATCTGAAATCATTCGATGAAAAAGTAATTTTTTTAAATTTTTGCATTCCTGGAACAAAATCGTAATCGTTCATTACCCCTTCCAACTGTCTCAATACAAAAGCATTGATAGTAGCAAATTGCAACCACATTAGGAATTATGTGTAAATGGGAGAAAAAAATCTACATGTACCTGAATCAACAGTCCCCCAGAGCGATTTTTTCCCACCATAAAAACAATCATTGATTGAATGTATGTAGTAATCAGAAAAAAATGAGGTAACTGTGTACCTTTATTTAGCATTTTTATGTGATAACAACAACATTATTCTATTAAATGCGTCTCAGGAAATATAAGCGCGATGCGATGATGGTCGTCGGATACAAGTGTTGTACTTCTTTGTATTGTTTGGTTGGAGTTATAAACAAGAGAGAAGTCACAATAATAAGTATGGATACGATAGATGGAAGGATGGGAGGGATGCAAAAGTTAAAAAATGAGAAAATCTGTACTAACTTTTTAAAAATTCATACATGTGTAGGTAAACTATAAATAACTCAAAGGATTTTTTTCTCATCACACTTTATTCATTCATTTGTTGACACATCCATTCATTCATTCATTCCTAAAGTTTCCTCCTAAATGATTATGGGATTTATTAGTAAAATGCATAAACAATACCGTTGTCGGTCTTTTGATGTTATATAGATGTAGAGAAAAATAGAAATATGACGGCTGTCGCAAACTGCTGTCAACTAAAAATTGTAGCTAACTGCCTTACCCCGATACAATAATACAATACTTTGTTGCATAACTCTCGGCAATAACAACAAAAAACAACAAAGATCAGGTTTGTTAGTTTATAACTCATGAGTTATTTAGGGTGACTGGTACATCAATTCCTTGCGTTAGTTGCGCACTTTGGTGTGAACTAAAATACATACATTGTTGCAGTAGGTGGTTGCAGTTGAAATCATAGCTCGTATATATGGATACACTGTATGAGTAATATAACGACCGAAAAGAAACTAATGAGAAATCGTTACAGGAGACTAGTTTGTTCACTGGGTCATTTCCTTCAGGCATCATTTGCACATAGTTTCTTTTAATGTATCACTTGTATATTATCACTAACTGCATTTACTTAAGTCGGTAGTGACTAGTGACAGACATGTCTGTATCTGTCCACTTCTAAAGTGTACTTTTCACATTATGTCACTCTTCTTGAATGACGCCACGCATGTAAAAAGTTTAATTATTTTCAATTTTGGAAGATAGATTACAGTTGACCTACGACCGCTTGGTTGTCTGTGTAATACTTTTTGAGTATTATACAAATTATATGCCTTTTATGATATTATGAAAACAAATTATTTATCAAGTTGAATACACGAGACACAAATCATCGCCCACTAACTAAATAGTGCAATTGTTATAAATCATTGGTTTGTTCAACTCGAAGTGTTACAGCTACAGCGTTAGTTACATTGATAATCAATTGTTGTTCATCCTGAATACCGTACCTACTGTCACAATTCGACAAACATTATTAGCCCCTCATTGACTTTTAAACTTATCATTTATGATATTATGAAAACAAATTATTTATCAAGTTGAATACACGAGACACAAATCATCGCCCACTAACTAAATAGTGCAATTGTTATAAATCATTGCATTGGTTTGTTCAACTCAAAGTGTTACAGCTACAGCGTTAGTTACATTGATAATCAATTGTTGTTCATCCTGAATACCGTACCTACTGTCACAGTTCGACAAACATTATTAGCCCCTCATTGACTTTTAGTTTTAAACTTATCGTTATCAAGCATGACTTATTTTTTTTTGTTCAGCCATGTCAGTATAATCACTTTTTTTAGTAATTAAATTAGTTGATCAATTGTTGCCTTTAAATTTAAAATTGAACTACTCAATTTCTTAATCTCCCTGAATTCATTGAATGCGAGTAATTAATTAAATTAGCAATTGTCATTGCCTCAAGTAATGCAAATACTAAACACATGAAGCACATTATAAACGTCTCGTTGTTCTTTCTAAATCAGAGTACTATTTGTACTATACTTTTGCGCATGCTCTCTGATGTTGTTGTTTACTTCAGACTTGATTCTATGCGACCTACTTTTAAAAAATGTAAAATTGACAAAGAATAAAAACGCATTCTTTACCCGTCCTTTGCTAAATGCACATATCATGTACCTAAGCAAAGCTAGACATGGGAGTAAAAGAGTAGGTGATGAAAATGTAGGTAAATAAGTAAAGATTATTAACGATTTTATTACAGAAGAATGAAATGTGTAGGTAATGATTCAGAGGAATAATTAATAGCCATACAAAATAATATTTTTCTTACTTTTCAAGAAAATTTGCATTTTGACTTGCGAAAATTTGCTACAAAAAGAGGTGGAGGGTAGCTAAAATCGTACATTATTCAATGAATGAATAACCATTACGTAATACATTTGGAAGCATTCAAGTGACGTTTGATGCTAGCCGCACTATGCCAGAGTCAACAGTCACATTGACATGCATTATAAAAATGACTGAAAAGGAACTAAAGGTAATTTTCACATTCTCTCCATATCGTATAATCATAATCATTAGTAATCAGCACTAATAACAACACATCGAGCAAATAATGAACACATGAGATATATAATTAATTTACCTGTGTAATGTAGTAAAACAACATCAAAATAAAACATTGATTCGCAATTCAAAACGCATGCATTACCTATGCTATAATATACATATGTACCTACGTAAATGGTTTATTTATGTGCCCACAAAAGTGAATGAATGGAAATTATGGAATTGAGTTTATAAAAGATTTTTGAAAATTTTAAATCTTTCTGACCATGAGTTGTGGAATTATATACGCCGCAACCTCGATTGGTATGCGTTCAGGTATACATGTTTGATTAATTGAAAAACAGTTAGTTTTGCGTACGTGATCTTTTTATTTACCCTATCCTACCTTATTGTAATTATGAAATGTTTCCGTACAAATTTTAAAAAACCTGCAAATTGATTTACTTAATGTTCTCCGCAAACTTCCGCCCGACCCTTTTTACTAATAATACATCCATAAGTCATTCATATAAATTC
Source organism: Seira musarum (assembly GCA_027743895.1). Taxonomy (NCBI): domain Eukaryota; kingdom Metazoa; phylum Arthropoda; class Collembola; order Entomobryomorpha; family Entomobryidae; genus Seira; species Seira musarum. Next base: position 6,718 of record JAHZMX010000087.1, read on the forward strand.
GTATACATCATTTTGTAATTTTAATGCACACTGTGTCAGCAAACCAAGCGTGAATTAATGTTTTAAACATGAGGAAACAAATCATTGTCCATAGATTCTTCTGTGAAGAGTGAAGATTACACAGACGATATATTGGCACACATGCTGTTTCACACCTTCATACTTTGTAATGGGTGAATCTTTTAAGAGAACATCTATTCATCTTGCATTTATATTATATTAAATCATCCGCCTTTAGAAATTTTTATAAGCAATCTAGATTTATAGTTAAGCATAATAAAAGAGCAACCCTTCATTAAGCAGAAGGTCCGAAGCAGATAAACGGATTTTTAATCCACAGAGCTGTAATTAGCCAAGTCCTAACTCAGCTTTGAATTTTCAAAAATATATGTTCTTTTGATTCTGAATTAAACCATTGAAAATCCCTTCCAAGAGATGTAACCACAAGATATATTGAATAACTTTATATGCCGGCTCTAAGCTCGCCATTCGCGATTTTAATGAATAGGTAATCCTGTTTTATAGGTAATATAGTCCTCTGGTCCTTCATTCGTCCTTCAGTTGTGACTTACGTTTCAAATACGTGTGCTCATCATTGGGGTTTACATGTTGAGACTTATTTCGTAAATTCAAATAAAAGAACAATAGATCGTCAACATACTACCTTCTGTCTAAATCTGCTTGAATCATGTAACACAAAGCGCACGAAATGGTCAAATTAAGTTTTAAAAAGTACTTACGGGTTTAGCCTGAGGGTATTTAAATTGTAATCATATGCTGACGACCTTCCAGGTCCTTCAAGTAGTAGGGCACATTCACTATTTCCTCCATGGTCATCTAAAGATTCAAATTCAGCTACCCCGGAATTTATTACTGATATGTAAACGCATGTTAGAAATAGTATTTGGCGTCTCCTGTAAAAAATGAAAATACACAATGAGAAATAATTTTTGTGATAAAGTCAACGTAGCGTTAACATAAATTATCATTAAACTTATATGAGGAGGTATTTTTTAGCCATAATTACTATCCTTAGGAAAGCAATGCAGAATCTTCCTCAACAAATGTGCATTGTCTTTGCTTTTGCGACATCGAGTAACAAAAATACACGAAATCAAGTTAACAATGAAATATAACCAAGAGTTTTTGGTCAGTCTGTCACAACTTTTGCTAATTATTTTGTAAAGAATTTGCAACATGACCACCGCAGAAGGATGCTTAAAGTTTTTGTTGCTCGAAGGGATGGTCTTAGATCAAGAATCATCGTTGTAAATGCAATCCGCATTCCTTGGAATCTGAATGCAAGCAATGAAATGAAATATTACTTTGTACATGATCTTTGAGATGCATGCACTTCTTATACAAACCTGCATGATTCATTCATCAGACAAAGTAATCAAACCCCGAGTTAAGTGTATTGAGAATAAGCAAATTTTTAAATTATTGAATCATCCCATTAAATTTTTAATGTCCTTTAATGCCTTTTAGATTTCGAAATATTTTTATGCAAAGTTGCACTCATGATTCCTCTTTCAAGTTTGCATTTTTATTTGCTCCATTTGAGTGAATGAGGTTAGTCATCCTTGCAGTACACTAAACGTCAATATAAATGTACTTATTAAGATTTTCGAAAAGTAGTAAAAAATATTCGTGGCTATTGTGCCATTCTTGTAGGCATTGTAATGTACCTTCGACGGCCACGAGCGGACACCACTACCACCACAAGAGCATTGCCAAAAATCACTCAATTTTTTAAATTACCACGAATTCTATATCCTGAGCAATGACGAAAATTATAGCGCTTCAATTCACGAATACATTTGTCCTTCAATTTCGTACAAAGTCAAACATTTCATAATTATAAAAATTTTACTCAAACATATTTTGTCATAAAAAACTCAAAAAGTTGCAAAATTTAATTAAAGTTAACATGAAGAGAAGAAATTCATGCAAGGTGAATGCCACAAAATAATTCAAGACTTCCACTTTGACGACATGTATGAATGATAATTCGGGAAAAATTATTCATTTAACACGTTTTCTGGGTGCTGTGATTTACATTTTTTTCCGACTTCAGATAACACGCGATTAAACCAACACTTTCGATTTTAATTTCATAAAGAAAAAAAAATTGCAAAGGAAGTCAAGCAAAGCGTTGACCCTGAGGTTAAATATTTACTTCCGGAGATAGTCATAATTCAGTGTTTTTAAGCCGTGTTTCATTTCTTCTTTTAAAATATTCTCAGGAATAAACAGCGCCAAACATGGGCCATGTTTGAAGTCACAAATGTCACGTTACTCTCGAACAAAAAATAAGTATCACTTTGATATGCAATGAGCACACAATAAAATTTATTTGGAATCGTACGAAATAAGTATATAAATTGTCATTGCCTCCAAACCATAAAAATTGTTGTATGCATACTCCGTATGAGATGTCAAATGACCCTGATCCACGTCCACCATTACATTACTCAATTTTAAAATGCAAATTTGCATATTACAGGACATTTATTTTCAACTTCAACAGCAATTTGATTGTTGAATTAAAATTTCAATTCTTGTTCTTCAAAAAATTTGTAAATCGAATATGTATCCTACGCGCATTATAGATATTTCGTGTAATAGTTTGGTCTGGATTGGATTCATTTCTGAGTGGTCATAAAGTGTCCCAGCATTTGCGTAAAAAAGTCGATACGAGTAAGGTAGATAACTTCATAGTAATCATGTATGCCATGGAGTAAATGTGTAAAACATATGTATATACGTTTGACTGTGTTGAAAGTGAAAAGTGAGACCCACTTGTGTCCTGTAGTCAGCCACAGCTTCATACAAATTCAAATGATGAAATTCCATTGTAGCATAAAAGTGACTTGTGAGACTGCGTAAATTTTATGCGCGTGGCATAAAGTCAAGAACGAATTTCCGTCTAGAGAATTACCTTTTTTTATTATTTATTCCATCAAACCGCAGTACACGTTTTTTGGCATCTTAACAGCTTTGTTTTGTTCATTTGCGTAACATTCTTCAGGAGAACCAAACAGGAGGTGTGTGTAGGTTTTGTTTGTTACGTACGTGTAAAGTAAAAGAGACAGTACACGTCATCTAGCAAATTTGAAAGGGTTAACAAGACAGGTTCCTTTACTCAGTGATTGATTTATGCAACCAGTAAATCTTTTGCAGCACTATCTATTTTGCAAAATTGGAGAGAACAAATATAGGTATCTTCCCTGACTTCCATTAATTTTGTACGGTCTGAGAGAGGATCAGGCTGAAATGAGGAGGGGCTCTCGGGATCGCATATCATCTACTGCACTATTGTAATTGCTTTTACAATCGTCGTCATTTGAATTGATTCTAGGGAACTGAATGACTAACGGTGATTGTAGTCTACAAACCATAGGCATTTCAATGAATTGGTTCAGAATTGCAAACCGATATTTTATGATAGCCATGTTAATAATAAGATATTTTAATTTGAAAGAGTGAAGTTGCCGCAGCGTGATGTAACAATCTGTAAGGGACTAGACAAGAGAAACTTTTTTCTGTTTTAGCATGAAAAATGAAGGCAGTGCATCTACAAAAAGTCCACGACATCAGAAGGGGTAAAGCACATGAAATGAAGTGAATAAAGAGCAAAAATAAAATCATTTCACAATGGCATTAATCGCACCCCAGCAGGTGGATCTCGTAATTCCTGTTATGCCAAGAAAACCACAACTCACATCTTTCGAATTTCGCATGGTTAGCAAGATGTAGGTTGTATGCAAGTAGTGCAGTGTCAAACGACCTCTCATGGCCGTCTTCATTTTCTCTTTTATCAAAGAGGTAATATGTGTATATACCTGTGCCATCAATAATGTACCTACCTATTTACTGTCTTGTGAAATGTACATACCTAAAAATCAGGAAGTTGAAAACTAATTCATATATAAATTGACTAACTGGGAAGGTCCCTAACGATTACAAAAATGTGAGGGTTGGTTTCGGAAAGAAATAAGAATATGACGAGTCCTTTCATTTTGATGAAGTTTCGTCCAACATGTCAGATTTTTTATAATTAATTCAGCTTACCAAAATAAATAAGGGCATACCTAATTTTCCAAACATTAAACGCCAACTTGAGCTGCTTAATTTTGTGGCAAATATTGTTGTGTTCATAAACTAGCCAAAAAAATTGATGAAAGTTTTAAATTTGGTATTTGTTTAAACTCTAGAAACTTCGATTATAGTTGGGTTCAGGAAAAAAGTAGCGAAAGCCAACAATGTTTACTTCGATTACGAACATGTTAAGGGAGATATATGGCATACACCCTCGAACATGTGAAGTGTGAACTTATAAACACATCCAATTTCTGCAGATAAATTAGCAACGTTATTACTTATAATAATCAAAGTCATTATCTTTCTCATTCTCAAATTAAAAATAGAAGCATGAGTTTAAACTAACTGCGATTTTTATTTTAGATATCGCCTTCATCATATTCAAGGGTTACTTACTTCTCTTGCTGTAAATCCACAATGCATTGATAAACATCTTGTTCAAAAATTAAAATTACTGATACATACTTGAAAGGATCTAATCTTGCTGCAGGCATTTAACACAAAAAAGTTTGGATATTTGTTGTGTAATGTTCATTTATGTTCTAATGTTAACTAAACCATTTATCAATCACTATTTTATTTGATTGGGGAAACGGTCTGTTTTTTTGTTACATTAACTAATGTACACGATTTCTGGCATTAATTTTAGGAAGGAATTCATTCAAATATTAAGTAAGTTTTTTTACCGTTTTTAATCACGTCGTGCATTTTACAAGCAAAAATTTAAGATTTATCATGAGGTCAAGAAACAGTGAGATAGTTTATTTATTTTTTTGTGCTACAGACACATTAATCTATCTTATTGCCCATGACCTTCACGTTAACTTAAAATTTTCACAAAACGCATTAATGACCAACCTGTCAGTGCCTAAATGTTAATGTAATATTAATGAAAAATTAATACAATAATGTTTTGAGAACAATTATGGATATCGTTATGAGTCATGTAGAATTTATCAGACTGACATTTACACAGATCTTTAAAAGCTGGAGGTCAAAGTTTAATGGAGTTCACTTTTTCCATGTCATACATGCCACCTCTAAGGATTTTTAACTTGGACCCCAAGCTACAATTAGTTAATGATTGACAGATGCTTTCAAAAGTTGTTAGCAAAAAAGTACCTTTCAGCAAATGATGACGTTACAAGATGGCTGTTGTGGCTAAAGAGACTTTCTTTCTTAATTACTATTAGTACCGTTAAAATTCATTCATTTTTTATAATGATTTCCTTAGTGTAAGGGATTGCTGACTCTGTAATTATTTAGAGTTATCGCTTATAACTATGTATAATTTAATGCTTGACAAGAGACAAAATAACAAAAGTCGTCAGTATTCATTTGGTGACAGATCTAGAGCTAAAAAATCAGCATAATATTGTACTATATATTATGTGCTTTCGATATTTTTTGTTGCAAGTAAACAATGGATTTGATTAAACTAGGTACGGCACTTAACACGATGAGAAAATGCAAACTACTGATTCACGAAACAAGTGAGAGGAAAAACGACAAAACGGAAAGATATATTTTTTTTCATATGCATAATTCATCGCACTTAAATTCCAAGTGATCCACTTACGCGAGGTGCATAATATACCCAGAGGGGCACGCTATAATGACAAGGAAAGTAGCCACGCAAAGTTCTATAGTTCAAGGTAGTCAAAATCCCAAGGGAAACAATTTCCCTTTCAAAAGGGATACTCTTTGATTGATACCCTACAAAACAGAGTTCCTTTTCGTTGGATGAACTCTAGTTCAAACTTGTTATGATTATCCCCAGTACGCTTTCGGCAAGGCTGGATACTTCATAGGTTTCTCATTTTTTCATATGAGAATTTAAGGTAAAGAGTGCATTCTGGGATGACAATGATTTTATTCGTGTGTGAAAATGTCAATGCATGCGCTCACGAAGAGAAGCAAGCAAGCAACAAGTTGTAAACAGTTTTGCGGTGAATGGTCGCCTGACCGAGACAAAATTATAATTATGATTAGCCATATAGAATGTCAAACATGAAATGGGCATTTTACTTCTCATTCAGTGAAGAATTAATACAATATACGGTAATGCCACTGTAGCTCTGTGCATGTCCGATCAAGCTCGCTCAGAATGAAAGTTTTAGTATGAAGATAACACGACATTATAAGACAAGGATTGAAATAAAAACTCTGACAGCTCGAATTTCATGACTTCAATTTCAATTCACGAAGGGAAGATTCTTTTTTTATTCCTACAAGTAAATAAAAATTGCTTTTCTCAGCCCATTAAATACATGTTTGACGCGTACAGTTCTAAAAAAATCACAGCCTAAGGCTACTCACCTACCATGATTGGGCTTCTTATTAATGATGGAAACTTAATTTGACAAACTTATTTTTGTGTGAACAAATATTTGAAAATAAGTGCAGATGATAGGTAGTAATCAATAGTTCATCAACTAAATCACTCAGATAAGCATGTTGGTGACAGTATTGTTTTATTTTAATGTTTCATACTTCATCAGCCATCTTACTATTATTAATTTAAAGTAAAATTGTAAAAAAAATGCTTACCCCTTATGATTTTTCATTGAAGCACAACAAAACGAAAGTTTGATATTAATGGTTCATGCTAGAACTGTCAATTAAAAAACTGAGTTTTTAGGTGCCTACAATGAATATTAATTTTTGTCTTATCATTGCTACTTCCTCCGGTTCCTATACATGAATATTCAACCATTCTTGTCTTGATTTCGGTAGGGAATTTTCAGCTTACAATAGAAAAAATTCAAACCTCGTCATTAATTATGAAATGAGTTAACCAAGCAATCAATATGAGTAGCAGTAGGTGAGATTCGTTAAAGAATAAAGTGGGGAAATACGTACAGGAGTAGACTTCTATTAGTCTCCTTTTTCAGAGTGTTACATAAAGTAGGGTAGGTATTTTTGCACACTGGTTGAGGTAGTTACCGAGGTCTTGAAACAGCACGATCATTGCAAAAAAGCACAATTTTTATTACGAATTGTAAGAAAGAAAGAAATTAAATGTAAGTACTATAAAAAAGGTATCATTGACTGAAGTTAGACATAGACTCGTTGTACTTATTATGAGAACTGAAGTTGCTTTTCCTATATCACTGACAGTGTTAGTGATGATGAGATAAGCAGTTTTTAAACTTTGAAAAGAGTGGAAGCTAAAAAAAATCATAATAACCTAATATATAATCAAGCATTAGTTCTTGTTTTAAAAACTTTAGATTTATTGCAACGGTAATGGTACATAACCAGCAAATTGCGATCCTCAAGAAGGGAATGCGCCTTGCAATACCCTGCACTGCAAGTACACCCTGCTTATATTTTGTACACCCAAATGTGGTGAGGTCTAGAGGACCCAACTAAATTTCTTTATTCCTTCGAATCCAACGAGCAAAAAAATATTTTCAGGATGATTAAATTTCAGGGAAAGTTTGGATATGATACGTAACAAGTTTTCGGAAGTACTAATAATTTCTGCTCGTTTACTCCTTTTCCTTTAAAAACTCTGACGGCAATAACTTATGGAATCTTGAACGATTTCTATTCGACGAATCTGACGTGACCTACCTGGCGTGAATTTAATTCGTTCTTTCAAAATCCATGAACGATTCATTAGAATTTGTTCAAAGTTTAATACTTCCGTTATTTGTGTCAAGACATGTTTTAAAAATACAAAACGTCGTGATCTTGCCTCTCTCTCAGCGTGATTAGGGAACTCTGATTTCCTTTCTTTCGACGATTCCTGTTTGCCTACATTTTAGCATATCTAAATATGTAGGTATATATGTACTTAAGTTTCATATACTCGACTTGCACATTTCTATGATCCTTTCGATCTCTTCATCATGCTTTGCGATGTCATTAGCATCCGGCATTGTTTTGCTTAAGAAGATTTAACGTTTCCGTTTTGAAATCGACCTATTGATGCCTATGATGTCGGTATGCATACAGAATAGGGAGAAATTTAATATTTACAATTTTCATAAATGTGCATTTAGTCACGAATGAATGAAAGAAGTATTTTTGACTACTGGGCATTTTTCACGTACGGTAAGTTGTATTATGACGACAACTATGTCTCCTTCCCAAGAGACGAACGAATTTGATGCGAGAGATTACTTACATGCATACCAGCAAATGGTACCTTCACATTCTTTTGCTTATATCAGTTTTAAACAAATGGGCTACATTCATTTTTTCCATTGATCAACATCATTTCTTCCAACTTAAATAAAAGTGACCAAGGACATGGGCTCGACGTTTCTCAAGTTCCTTTCTTCCAACAAGAATTGCATGTCTTAACAGAAGGATCGTTTGAGCGAAACTTGCTACTGCCTTCTTTGTGTACTGCGGTTTGTCAAGGAACAAAACCGCGTCTGCCGTTGTAATGCTGTATACCGTAGTTAAGAAGCACATGAAACTTTAGTGCGTCTCATTTCGTCTGTGCAAAATAAAGTTTTAAGGCAAATGTATACATACTTTTGATGATAAAAGAAATCAGGTCAATGTTAGCATACCTATAAAAAATCTACATTACGGGCAAATGGACAATAAAATAAAGGGATCAGACGGTTTGCAAAAAATGGCATTGATAATGGCATAAAACTTTTTGCAAATGAACAACTTTATACGGAACCTTTAGGTAGCCTTTCAAAGATAAATTCAGATGTTGCCGTTCCTTTGATTTTTTACACATTAAATGCATTTCGAGATTCTGACAACCCATTCTCCTCCTAATAACCAAATAAAGAATGTTTATTTTATTTTTTGAAAATTTATAATGCATGCTCAAACCATATCGCGATCTATATCTCAGGACAAACAATATCCTACAATATCTGAGTCAATTCGCAGAGAATCGCTTCCTACATTAATCCTTTCGGCGTGAACATACCATCAATTGGTCCTTGAAAATAGGCATGACATGTGAATAGCACAAAGACTGTCAATTTTGAACTTATATGGCGTCATTTTATCTGTCATTACTTGAACTGAAGACAGTTTTGTTTAAACCAGTAGCGTAGATGACGAATTATTTTTTTATTTTTTTCATAAATCGACCTTTGACCATTTAGGGATGCTATTCAAAGACGAGACAGACTATGAATGTGATAAGTACCTAATATACTCTTTCGTTTGAATTATTTGTTTAAAACGTCAAGGAAAAAAATTTAAATTGCTGTTTGCTAGGCACGCTTTTGACATCATGAGATGAAATTGAATCTCCCTATCCTCCTTGTCGGAATACTTTATTAGTTAGGTAGTAGAAGTTGATATCACTTTTTCTCCAAAGGGTCGAAATGAGACCCACGTTAATAGTGTGATACTACCCAATTCATTCACAGCATGAATGACGATGCAGAGATAATTTTAAAAGATAAAACACAACTTAAATCATTCTAAAACTACTGTTTGTCATTCTCAGCAAGTGGCATCTCCCTTTGTAGGGGAATACGTTGGTGATGGATGGATGAGGACGTTCATCTTCATAATTCAGTCAGAAGGGACGCTTGGTGCAAAAAAAAATCAGGAGAGGATAACATCATCATGGTATGCGTCAGAATAAAACACTTATTCGCCAATACAGTGTAAAATTCAGAGTTTCCATTAAAATCAGCAAAAGTTTTGATGGGCCAAAACTCAACTAATAACGGAGCTTTCTGCTCTGATTCCTCGGCAAAAGGAAAGACTGAACATATTGAGTGAGTTAGCTTAAGCATTGAAGTAAGTGGATTGAATGGTGGTAGTTAGCGTTATTGATGATGACGATAATTTAGCAAAATTAAGTGTAGTAGTGCATTGCAGTGCAGTAGTGGTATCGTAAATACTGCAAACTCAGAAAATCAATGAGAAGCTCGATTTTCCTTAAATTTCTGGCAATGCATCACAGTTGAACAAAGCTCCCTACTGTAGCTATAATACCATTATAAGTATGCTTTAGCTTGCTTGAAAATAGTGTTCTTACAAGAAAATTCCAAAATTTTCTACAATTGATAAATATATTTAGTTTTCTTGGTTAGTGTGCCCGTACAAGTAAGCAAATTCAGAGGGATAAGGTTATTTTGCACAAAATGCAATACGATAATCTTAACTCTACAGTTATCTTTTAATACGAAAGAATTCTAGTAATAGTTTTCTTACGGCAAATTACAAAACAATAAGCATGCTAGTCATAAATAAAGGAACAAGCGTACCATGTAATATGTGTACTACCACAAGCGAATATTATTATTACTAGTACTACTACAAACTAAATACAACTACAACTGCCATGCACATTCCGAACCACTTTCTCTTTTACTTGGTCACGTAATGTACTCACTAACGCTAATTCATGACTAGAACGGGCTTTGCACTACTGCACCTGCTTATCAAGAAGCGTGCTAAGTGAAGCTGCAGCAAGTCCATTGTTGTTGTTTCAAGCGATGGCTACGCTGATGATAGTAATGATGATTGTAGCAGAAGTGTAGAACATCTGCTGAAGACAGACATAATATTCAAATTTACTAAAATAGCTACTTTGAAGTGGCTCTTGTGAATTTATGATGAGTGTCGGTGATGAGCAAAATGTGGTTATGTGCGTTTTCAAGCTATAGAAAAACTGCAACAGAGCATTAACACATGTACCAATAGATAGGTCGGTGAAGAGGGATTATCGTTTGTAAAAATCTGATTTCCAGGCTTGATAATTAAACATTAAATTTATCAGAAAGTCTCATAGTAGAAAACAAGGAAGACCCGATGCATGTCACGAGCCTTTCTACAACCTCTAAAGCTACCTAGAAATATATGTATCTTTGTAAATGAATTTTAAAATATCATGTCTTTGAATTGCAACGCAGATTGACAATGAGTGAATCTAGGATTGAAAGAAATTTCAATTAATCATCATCAATCTAAAGTGTGAAGGGTCATTCGAATATGAAGATGCCACCTGTAAATTCATGATGTGTGGCTTGCTATATTCACTGACTTTCAAAATCTTCGCATCAATGTATAGTTTCTTCATCCCTTCAGAGACTCGAAAATTTTTTAGATAGGGCATGGTAAAACGAAGATCACAAGGTTTCAAAAACTGTCGAAAATCTTAAGGAAATGAGAAGCTTATATTATATAGATTAAGCCCTGCCATCACCCATCTCATAATCCCTCCTTCATCTGTTTGTCTGATCTGAGGAATCCCATGCGGCTTTCATTGCCCATTTCAAGCATCATCATCATCATCATCCATATCCACCACAAGAATAAGAGAATAATCTGAGAACGAAATTGAACGCAGCTCCTAGTTGTTGTGACAAGTAAATCGTTTATGAAAAATCTAACTTGCATGCAAAAAGTTATGCGAGAGAACATTAACTTGCACTTTCAACTACATGTGCATAAAAATCCTGTAATTTTTATGTGCTACACGCGGCACAAACCATGTTTATTATCCGGCTTAAAAAGGAAGAATATAGTTTGATGATGGTTTTAAGCTTAGATAAGCTCATCAGTGCCTCAGAATGCAAAAAAAAAGAATTTTCCTGAGAGAATGCACATTACCAGGGGCTTGTGCTAGTAAGTCACCGCAGAAATCTGTACCTTACTTTCAAATCCTACAGTGATGAATAAAATTAAAGTATATATAGTGCCTTTTTTGCATTTCTTAATGTTAGCTTATGGTGTTTAAAATTTGCATTTGACACTTCCCAAGTTTTATTTGTGCTGTAAATTGTTCTTCGTAAAAAGGAGGATAGGTCCTGGTGGTTTTGAATTTAGAATTGGGATCTCCATTATGATGTTGAATGAGAGGTATTTTTTAAAGGAAGGTAATGATAATTGGTGATTTTGGTTTGTTACTGTTTAAGTACGAATGATAATGCGTTGCTTTTGCATTATTAATATTCATTCATCATCATACATCATTACCAGCCTATCAATTAGCTAAAAGTACCTATTTTCTACCCATTTCGTTTATGCTCATCATAACTCCTGTACGATGTATTGTATGGCCTCGTCATCTTAGAAAGATTCAATGAAACGCAACTCAGCTTTCTTCAGTAATTTGATTCGACAATCATTTATCATTTTATGGTGAGATGCTGTGTGATTTTATTTTAAAAGATCTTGTTAAGAGTCGAAACCAAACGCAGCGATTTATTAGCTTTCGGGAAGATCAGTTCTGCCTACCTTTTCTATTATTTTTTGTGTAGAGAGTACCCTGGCCACATGGAAAGGGAAATGCGAACTACTGCAAATGCGACTGCAGTTGGTAGGAAATTTCGCGTTTCGAATCAAATGGTTGGTAGTGATGTATCTTTAGCAAACAAAAATGTCAAAAGTCTGTGTACATGCATTCTACTGAATACAAGATTTTCCAAAAATTGCAAGATGCAACACCACTGTTCGCCAACATTCTCATTACGACTACGACTATAGCAATGATAATCTGATCATCCTTTTCTTTCGTAGGTAATAATGGTCACTGTTTCAGTAATGAGGTGAAACTTCATTTTGCCTTGTCTTTAGGAGTCTTTGAACTGAATGTATGAATGAATGGATGCACCATTGAAGTAATAACTGCAACCAAACAAGTAGGAAGTTCCCTTGTGAGTAGACGAATAATAGCGTTCAAAACAGCAACGGCGAGTGAGCGAGTGCAGGCCCACATATACGCAAAGAGAAAAAAAATGATGAAATTTAAAGAATAAACTTTATCTAAAAGGGTAAATAGCAATAGACGTGACAATCATTGTTGATAACACTAGACAGACCACTAGCAGTTCTAAAATAAATATTCAATAGATATGAAATGCAATACGTCCGTCTGTGAACCACACTAACAATAACTGGTAAGGAGTGCAAGTAATGTGATCAAAGGTACCCAACTCAACTGACTCTCATGCCTATTAAAAGTTTGAACGAAGGGCGCCATATAAAAAATTGGAATTCCGTAAAAAAAGTGAAACGTTGCATGAAGGTGACGGGGTACACATTACCAAAATATTCATTACGGATGATGATCTGAGAGATCCGGTTTTTAAATTTGGTAGGACCCGTGGCAAAAGAAAGAGAGAAAGAAAGAAAGATGATCAATGTCAGTCTTAAAAACTCTAAACTATAATTTATGTTGCATGAAAAATTTGCATTCTATTATTTATTGCAAGCTGCAATATGAAATGATTAGAATTATAAAACTAGGTGTTGCGTAGATAATAGGTAATGGTACCTGCACCGTATATAAATCCGTAATGCAACTCAAAAACTGTCACAATTGAGGTTTACGTATAAAACCATAACTTCATATGGTATTACTCTCCTACGGACAATTTTCCCACGATCACAAAAATCTGTCTTTTGTAAAATGATATTAGAACAAAATTTATAGCCTCTTATGCAACACTATTTTATAGACCGCTTCTTTTGTTTTACTTCTCACTAGTTCTCACATTTTTTTGTTCTTGGAAATAGATCGGATGGAGCTTATTGTGTAGCATTGTTCCTTACTTGCCTTTTACCTATTTACCTAATGATTTTATTATGTAAAAACATCTACCTTTTCCATCAATATAAGCATGTACCACCACCACATATAGCACCCCACCACGCCTATTTTTTATATTAAATTCCCTCGTTAAGGTTTGCCACATTTCCCAAGCTTTTTTTTAAATGTTGCATTGTTGGTAGACCTACATAGAAGGCACTACAACGACTGCGACTTACGTTTTTTAAAATTCTGTGGTCAAATACAGGAAGAACATACGAATGACGTTTTCAATCAAGAACTTATGTTTGAAATAAGCATGTAAAAATTACGCAAAATATATACCTTTAATGATTTAAAAACGAATTATTTTTTTCTCCAAACCTTAGGATTTGCNCGTTTTTTTAAATTCTGTGGTCAAATACAGGAAGAACATACGAATGACGTTTTCAATCAAGAACTTATGTTTGAAATAAGCATGTAAAAATTACGCAAAATATATACCTTTAATGATTTTAAAACGAATTATTTTTTTTCTCCAAACCTTAGGATTTGTATACGTAACTTTAACTCTTTAGCCGATAAATTAATTTTGAAAAAAAAAAATTCTTTGAACAGAAAAAAATACAACAGTCATATATTTAACGTTCGCTATGATTTTGCAGTTCAAAGTTTTCTAAAGTGTGGCTTTTAAATATTTAATTTGCATTAAAAGAATCACATTTTTTAAACATATGAAAGTAAAAATAATCTTGGTTGTATGACTGGATCCAAAATGCTTGAAATATTTTATTCATGCTTTTTTTAATGATCAAGGTGCTCTTTAATATGAAAAAACATCGAGCATTGAAATATTGCAAAGTCTTCAGTCTTTAAAATAAAAAATACAGAAATCAGAATTGTCTTTAAAAAAAATGACTTTACGAATGGATCTTGATTACAAACTTCAGATAATTTGTCATGGCTCACATTCATCACACTACACTACACTGTGTATGGTGATGCAAATTGGAGTGAATCATAAAAAAAGTGCATCTATTTTAAAAAGCATATGCCATGTCATTGTGTATGTCATGCGGTGTGATCTATGATTTTGCAGTTCAAAGTTTTCTAAAGTGTGGCTTTTAAATATTTAATTTGCATTAAAAGAATCACATTTTTTAAACATATGACAGTAAAAATAATCTTGGTTGTATGACTGGATCCAAAATGCTTGAAATATTTTATTCAAGCTTTTTTTAATGACCAAGGTGCTCTTTAATATGAAAAAACATCGAGCATTGCAATATTGTAAAGTCTTCAGTCTTTAAAATAAAAAATACAGAAATCAGAATTGTCTTCAAAAAAATGACTTTACGAATGGATCTTGATTACAAACTTCAGATAATTTGTCATGGCTCACATTCATCACACTACACTGTGTATGGTGATGCAAATTGGAGTGAATCATAAAAAAGTGCATCTATTTTAAAAAGCATATGCCATGTCATTGTGTATGTCATGCGGTGTGTGATGAACAGCCATAATAAAATAATAAGCCAGTCTGAGGACTCAATTTATGTATTTCACGAATGAAAATAATCCAACAATTTTCATCCCTAATACCATGCTCATCTTGTGCTTGCAGCAAATAATCGTTTGAGCGTGAATGCGTAGGGATGCAATGATCTTTTCATAAATCGCCCTTAAAATGCAAATGGAGAAGATAACATGAGCCAACTGATGTCGTTTTCGCAAATGCAAATTCGTCGCATATCGCATAATCTTAAAAAGACTGACCACTCTGCTATTGTGTACCAGTGACATTTACCTAATTCAAGATGGATTACGTAAGGAGATAAAATAAAGAACGTGTTATTAGGAAACTTACCTTATCAAAAATTTGAGCATTTTGTCCTAGTAATTCAAAAGAATGTCATTTACAACTACAACAAAAAAAAGTATGGGATCTTTCAATGAAGAAAACTCCCTAGACGAAGAATATCACTAAAAGTAGAAAAACTACTTATTTTCTACAAAACTTCATGGCACTGTGAAGATGGGATTCCCCCATAAAAGCGACTATGCGCTTTTGTTTTTTCCTCCACTCCTTGGCAAATTGATCAAGATGATAATTCCAGTCAAGCTTCCTCTGACTTATGAAAGGATGTTGGACATCTACTTCATAAGATATTGAAAGACGTATGAAGAAATAAATACAAATACAACCGTTGAGTGGTTTTTGTTGGTGATGTTTTACTCCAGAAAAAATCACCCACAGATTTCACTAAATTTTAAAAATTATGTATTATTGCACAATTGGGCTTTCTACAACAGGTCGAATGACCTGACTACGCCCTTAAAAAAGCTTCAAAGGTATAGACTATAGCAGCCTAAGAAAATTCAAATTGCTTCAAAATTCCAATCACGTGCACATTAGCTATATCCACTTTTTCCTGGTTTCACTGATCAATTCACTAAATGCAAACTAGGCAGTGAGTTAGTCTCTGGAAACAGGATTCAAAGGCTAGTGGAAGCGACATGTAAGATTTGCAACTTCTTTAGGTATGCCTTATCCTTTAAACGTTTCATGCAATACCAGCCTATGGAGTTAATTGTTGCAAATTTACAATAAACTTTGCTCGCTTCTCACCACTTTTTTTTCTCATGAAAAGAAGGAACAGTTTTGGCACACACAGCAGCTACTCCTTCAACGTGCGCGTTGTTCTGACACCAAATCCCAAATGCTTCAAGTCCCTCTCAAACAAATTTCTATAGCATACAGCAGCAGTTCCCCTCAAGTTCTACTTTCTTCTTTTTGCTTATTCTCTTCTCATGGCATTATTGCATTCACTTTTTGTATCGCAAATGGTGGAGCAATAATAGACACTCGTCATCATCATTATCATCAGAAAAACTTATGATCAGTGACTGCAGAAGCAACTAACAGCAGCGCTGCAAAGCTTTAAACCAACATGTTCAATTTCTTTACTGCTGCAGCCAGTTAGAACAGAAGAACAGGGTACAGTACAGACGAATTCCCTTTTGCTGTTTGAAAATCACTATCACTTATTTATTGGCAGGCCCTTAGTGAATAAATTCTTTATTTTTTTACGTAAAAACGACAACTAATGGCAAGTAAGTACGTTAACTGGTAGCGCGCAATGTATTCAGGAATCGAATGTTAAGTGAATTTCAATCTTTCTGACGAAGGATTCTTTGAATACCTATGCACATCGATAGAACTAAGAAATTTAAGGGAATCTTTTTCGACTTTCAATCATCGATTAAAGGTTTGTCTTCTCTAAAATAAACCCAGTGTGCTTGTATAGCCTACCATTTGAAATATACAAAGAATCCCAGTGGTATGCGCCGTCAGACACGCATAAAAACATAGAAACGCCTAAAATATCAAAGGGTTATTTAAGAATGCTAAAAATTGTCTTTGAGGTTCTTTTCTGTGAGAAAAAAAAATTTGCTGCAAATAACAAAGTGATAACATTTGCAAGAAAAAACGGCAAATCATGCTCTTTAAACTGCATAATTTTCTTAAAAGGACTACACAGAGGGTTGGAGGTTGCATGTTCCTTATCATGTATAAAATCTCAAAATCATTAATAAAACCTACTTCTACCCTGGCGTGGTAGGATATGCAATGGGGCCTTTTGATTTCCATGTTCTTTTATTTTTAGTCGGTTATAGAGAATAATGACGTATGTAATGAGACGAAAAAAATATGGCATTTGAAAAAGACAAAGCTCGACTTGATGTCTCTATCTACGTCAATAATTTCAAGAGAGTAAATTGCCAAAGAATTCTGAAAATCCTCACTAAATAAAATTCAAAGCTAATGTTTTTAGGAAAAAAGGATAAAAAATTATCCAGCAAAATAAGTTGTCAGCAATATGCTCTTTAAAAGTAGGAATAAATGTTCAACAAAATATAAAAAGAAGTCACACTACCGTCGACTCGATTACGAAATTTGCAATGGGTATAAAGTGGCTCCACAAGTCCCAAAGATTCCCTAGCGTATCCAAACATCTTTTTTTTTAAACTTTGTTCCTGCAAGATTTCATAATAAATGTGCCAAATAAATGCATTAGCTAGGTCCTCCTACAGTAATCAATGAATATACCCATATTGCAATTGCAAGTTGCTCTTTGAAAAGTGTTGCGACACCTATGGTCATATACGCATTGAATAGTTTCTGTGCGATTATCACATCTACACAAAATATGTACATTCAGTAACAATTAAGCAAAATAAAAAGCAACAAACAGCACAAAACATAATTTAAATTTTGTGCATAACAATCGATTCTTTCGCAGATTACATGAAAACGGGATGGCACGCGCTGCATACAAGTTACATACTTGTAAGAAATATGTGTGTGATTGTGATTGTTATTTGCGCTCTCTCTGTAATTCTTCGCAATTTTTTCGCAAGTTACAACGAAGAATTGTCAGTTCAGCTATTAATGACTAAAACAATACATATGCAAATAATATGAATGAAGAAAAAGTGACCATTACGAAGAACATGGTCGATGGCTGTTCTTTAAAAAACTATTAATATTTTTTTGTACATGCGTAGTTTTTTAAGGAACCGAAAACAATCATTTCATTGATTTTTAAGTAATGCATATGAACACAGGCGCAAGATATGCCGTACCATGAAATACCAGTTGGAAGGTAGCTAATCAGATCAACTCCATATTCCTGATGCCGTTTTGTTCAAAAACCATAACTTAAATATTTATGCATTGCTTAAATTCGAATAAAAGTCGAATTAAATCGAAAATCACGTCATCACGATATAATATTTTCTTGAAAATAAGTATGAAATTAATATAACGTTTTGTTCATTAGAATAATATTTTTTAAAAAGAGCATACAAAAATACGTTATTTATTATTCCGGGAGCAATTCCTTCTTTACATTAGGTGGCATAGAGTTTTCATCAGGTAATATTTCCTTCACTTCGGAAGACATCAATTTTAAAACTTTTTCCCCTTTATGTTTAAGTATTTCTTCGATATTCTTCCCTTGTACATCACTAAACCATCCTAGATTATCTGCTATCAAATGGTGGTTTGAACATCCCTGACATGTCACAATTACAACTCCATGATTGTAGGCCCTTTTAGATATCGTGTACGCGTTGGAACTGTCGCATACCCTGTGACAATGTAATAAGTAATAAGACATAGGTATACAAATAATCATATTTATTTTTAAAAAATAGAATAAAGCAATTTAAAATTTAGAACTATTAATTCAAAGTAACGTTTCTCACTCACGTGCATTTAAAACTCAAATACAGTTTTGGCGATATTTGTGGTACTGCTTCTTCAGGGCACGCGTTCGCAGAAGAGGAGGAGAAGTAAGTTCTTCCATGGCTTCAATCACACAGGTTTCGAAATGAATTATTGATGAAATTAATTTGAGATTATAAAAAGGGGAAGAGTTTGCATTTAATAATAACTTAAAAAAGTCTTACCAGCCGATGGCATAAACATTCTTATTTGCTCTAAATCTAAGCCAGAAACTATTTTCCAAGTACAGAGCAATTACTGTTTTGAACGGCGAGGAAGCATGGAAGTTCCTAGATACGGACCTGAGTTGAACAGCGACACCACCCTGGACAAGACCATAAAAGAAAACGAAGTGATAAAACCATAATTCGTATCTGATGGTTAGACAACAAAGGTAATGCCAAGGCTGATTTAACTTACCTTTTTAGAAAAGAACGTGCCAACGTTTTGGAAAATTCTTGAAGTTGCCATCTTATTAAACAAATTGTGATTGTCCTCTTACAATTCTATTCCAATTAATAAGTAGAAAAAGCTACTCTATCTAAAAATTAGTGAAACTAATAGCTAGCTATCAAGTCAAGCTAGTAATAGCTGAGCCGGTAAAATCTCAGTCTGTGAACTAACAAGATGAAGATTCCAAAAAACTACCGCACCAACGGAACTGACGACGATGAGTAATGTTAATTTTATTCATAAGTCAACTTTCTAATCTGCAAAAGAAAACAACCTCAGTCAGATCGCACATGGCACGAAAATGCATCTGTTTTATGAGCACTATATTGCATGTGTATAAGCTCGTCTCGTCTAGATCACACATGCTTCTTGTTCTGAATGGGACATTAACTTACCTTTTTAGAAAAGAACGTGCCAACGTTTTGGAAAATTCTTGAAGTTGCCATCTTATTAAACAAATTGTGATCGTCCTCTTACAATTCTATTCTAACTAATAAGTAGAAAAAGCTACTCAATCTAAAAATCAGTGAAACCAATGAAATGATATTCAAGCTAGTAATAGTTGAGCCGGTAAAATCTCAGTCTGTGAACTAACAAGATGAAAATTTCAAAAAACTACCGCACCAACGGAACTGACGACAATGAGTAATGTTAATTTTGACTAGCAGTTTTGTTCAAAAGTCAACTTTCTAATCTGCAAAAGAAAACAACCTCAACCTCAGCACATGGCACGAAAATGCATCTGTTTTATGAGCACTATATTGCATGTGTATAAGCTCGTCTCGTCTAGATCACACATGCTTCTTGTTATGAATGGGACAAGTGAAATTAAAATTAAAGAATGGGGAAAATAGAGAAATCCTGAAAAAAGTTTTGTGCAACTCAACCAATGGCCCCCTCTTTCCATCGGACGTAAACCAGAAGATTGGAGACCTTCATGCTTTGACAAGTTTACGCATGTGCTTAGAAGGTGGCAGTGAGCGTCGTGTCTTTTAAGTCTAAACTAAGCTTACCAGCTTTCTCCAGTTTTCCAAGTTTTCTTTTTAATACAACTATTTTCGATTGAATGGACCTGGGTGTATACTAAGCCATACAATTCGTAACTATCCGTGTGACCTGTTTAAATACATAAAAAGGCTTTGGGCAATTGTAATTTGAGTCTCTGTAAAATATTTTGTTGAAGCCAATTCGATTCGAGCCATGTGTACTACCAATGTGTACAATCCCTGGTACTGTTTCATTATTATCATTATTCATGAATTTTCAAGATCGAGATGTTCTACATTCAATTCAAGATTTTGTTAATGATGATGTAATATTTCAAGAATATTGATCAGCCAGAATTGTTATATTTTGACAAAACATTTCGACGAGAACAGGAAAAAATAAGATCCGCTCTTTAAGATATATGCTGATTGGGTTGAAAATTGTACATCTGTCTAGTCCATCTTGATAATAAAAGAGAGAGAAACGTTTTTCGAGACCTTAAGGATTTTTCGAAGACAGTGGCTCATCAAATACAAAAAAATGAAGAAAGTTTGTTCGTCGGCCTGTATATTTTTTTACGCATACACACGCACAATGATGATGTAATATTTCAAGAATATTGTTCAGCCAGAATGTTATATTTTGACAAAACATTTCGACGAGAACAGGAAAAAATAAGATCCGCTCTTTAAGATATATGCTGATTGGGCTGAAAATTGTACATCTGTCTAGTCCATCTTGATAATAAAAGAGAGAGAAGCGTTTTTCGAGACCTTAAGGATTTTTCGAGGACAGTGGCTCATCAAATACAAAAAAATTGAAGAAAGTTTGTTCGTCGGCCTGTATATTTTTTTACGCATACACACGCACGTGGGATGAACCACCTTGGAATGAGTGGTGAGTGGAGAGAGACCTCATTCGCATTCATTTTATCTGCTTTCACCAACTCTTTAGGTTTTGCTATCACTAAACCATCACATTTCCATTGTGTTCAATTGATACGCATGTATGCAACACTTTTCTTTTCTCAAATCATCATCATGAAATACTTTGTGGTATATGGAAATTTAGGTCAAACGAGAGAAGTGACAAACTGTCAAGTCGATTTTATCTCCACGTGCTCCGAATTTTAGGACACTATATGGGATTGCTGGATGGTTGATTGCTGTTTTCTTCCCTTAATTTGCGGTTATGATAATCATGATTCGTATCTTCTACGAACGCCTTAAACTGGCAAGGAGCATATATAGAATCATTATTTAAGAAGGTAGACAAGCGAACACTTCTTCTGTCAAATTAAAATTGAAACTGAAATCCATACAAAAATGTGTGGTAATAAAGCACGTAATTCACTCTCATTTTCTGTAATTTTAATCACCCTTGCAGTTCAAGTTGACTCCCAAATTGGAACAAATTTGACTTGTTCCGCTAAATGCATTTCTGTTACGACCCACATCTTGAAAAGTATTCAAAGGGAAAATCGGGCTGGAATCGGACAGATCATAGCAGCCAACCACTGGTTCAACCAAAGAGATGCAGCAAATCTTGCTGACTTTCTCCCTAATTTCCGTATTCCCTGGATAGTATATGGTGAGAAAAATAGAAACATGATTGTAAAAATATTTTTAAAAAAATATTGTCTTGTAATTTTTTAAACTGTGTTGTAGGTATGAATGCCAAGCTTCACGTATTCAACTTTAGTATCTCAGTCGCATCCTTCAAATTTTCACCTTCCAACTTTGCTCATTTGCAACAACACACTTCCCATTCAGCAGGAATTGGTTCTCTGGATTCTGTAAAACTGACTCTGTACCTGTATTTTAGATTTACTGCAAAACTAGCAAAGCTAAAGTCACCACCATATGCAAAAGATTTATTCATCACTACATTCACTCCCTCAAACTCGATGGGTGCGCTTCGGGGACGACTTCATTCCAAGTTTCATGTATGGATTACCTGCAAATCAGATGAAGAAGCTGAAACTCCCAACATGTCGGGGGTTTACCACTGTCATGATTACGGCACATGCCTATATGCATCCCGCAAAAGTTACGAGTTTTTAGTAAAAACTAACGCTTGTTGTGGACCAAAAATTCATATTCTAGGATATTCCAATCCAAGTACGAATAAGACCGGTTTAGCGGCATACGGGCGAGGTTTGTCACAATATCCAAATAACTCAATAGATTTACCAACTGACGACTTGATCAATTTAAAAAACAGAAAAATATTCCCTAATATCTTTCGAAAAAATGATGTTCTGTACGGTTCGTTAGTATTTATTGCAAAGAAAATTCCAGAAAATAATGCCAGTCCTTTCACAATTACATCGTGGATTGGCATCTTAACCGCATATACTGTGACAGCAATCGTATTCGGAGTGATCAAAATTGTTACAATGAATAACTTGGACAATTCTTGGTACGAGTGCATTCTTAATCAATTCATGAGTTTCGTAAATGAGGAAAAAATGTTACAGAAAACTAAGATTAACACGATATCTAATAACATTTCCGTACTAAATATAACCGATGAAAATGCAAATTTGCAAGAAGGTCAAGATGATAAGATGGTTTTGAGAAGAATTTCTGTCAGGTCAAATGTTTTGCCGGAGGTCTCCGCTGAAGAGCATTTAAACGATTCGGCTTATGTTGTAATTCATGATTTTCATCACAATCGTGGTAAGATGTCCAAAGCCATTTTATACGGCACAATTCGTGTTGTCTCATTCATTCTTCTGGCAATGTATGAGGGAAAGTTGTACAACACGATAACATTTCCAAAGTCAAAATTGATGGCTTCCTTTGATGAACTAATCTCAAACGAGAAATACTTCATCAAAGTGTCAAATGAAGCTGCAAAGTATGAGAATTTTACAACAAAAATAAGCGTCAATGATTTGTCAAAATATGCCGAAGGTGTAACGGTCACAAGCGAGAACAGGTCGAGTAAAGTAATTGAAAGTGTAAACATCCTAGACTGCGTAAACTGGGTTGAAGCGGGCCCAGACTCTAATCACGCTTGCGTTGGATACGAGTTTGAATTACGGAATCTACACAAAGCTCAAAAATCTGATAAGATCTTGGTAAAATCGAAACAAAAATTGTTACGATTCAGCTCCAGCAATTCTTTACGTCTTGGAAGAAGGAGAGGTTTCACGCTATTTCCTGGTGGCTTTCAAATATCCAAATGGATTCTAGAATCGGGCATACTTCAGTTGTGGTCAATCGTAGAGAATGCTTTCATGGAAAGCTTAATCAACCCAAATTGGAGTGATCCTTTTAAAGTGTTCACAATTCGAGACTATTTGGGTTTGTTTGTAGTGTATGCATTACTTCTGATACTTGCATCAATTATGTTTCTACTGGAGCATTCAATCGCTCTAGGTAAGAAAATGTTTAAAAATAAAAAGTTCAAGTCGGCTCGAAAAGTTGCATGGAAGCATTGCAAGCGTTTCATAAATTTGACTTGTGGAGGCTTTGTTCTATGTTGTCACAATATTCCCACGGTTAAGGTGAAGTATGTAAAATGGAGAGCAAAGAAATATTCTCGGAGCCTGAACTCAATGAATCGAATGTCTGTGTGATTTATGAAGAGCAGGATTATAATAATAGTAAGCCATTGTCCATAAGTTTATATTGCAAAATGTTGTATTTAATCAAATTGATTTGTAAAAGAATCACACCTTGAAAAGATTATTATTAGAAAATGCCAAGTCACTTCCTCCCCTCTAAATATGCATGTGTTCCATTTTGATGATGACGGAACCTGATTTCCTGTCCTTGAGCTTTCAATTTACCTTCACCGTGATGCTAGTGGTGTTCAAAAACTGTTCAAGTACCTGATAGATGCACTCACATCGTATAATACATAATACTGCTCTGTAATTATATCAAAATCATGATTAATCAATAAGGATGGACTAGACTAAGAACTAAAAACTATCGGATATGTGTGTAAAAACATCAATGCTTATGAGCTAGACGATAAAAATTGCGAATCACACTTTAATGCGCAATAAATTGACGAGTTCATCAGAGATACATATATTTTGTCTATTTAATCATTATCGCATTTATCATACCTATTTTGCATGATGATTTTTTCACTTTTTCTTTGAATTTGGTGTAATGCTTGACCAAAGCTCACATGTATTCGCGATTAAATTATTTTTTCTTCACATCTTCTATGTGATACAATTTGAGTAAAAAATTTTTGACAGCATGACCACATCTTACGAAGAGTTTGTGGTCAGCTATAAGTTACTGAATTCTGAGAAAGATGAAGCGTGATATTTTGCAGATATGTTCGTTTTTCATGGAATTTAATTTTATCTGGAAATAAAAGCTTGGAGATAAAAGCAAAGAAACGAATATTTGTAATCAATTATAATTCTTAATTTTTCTGTCTGGTTTGGCCTTTGCCCACATGAAATAATTTTTGCACCAAGCAGTCTACCTAAAATCCGATGATTATATAAATTCTCCTGAAAAATATTTTGTCAAACATCGTGATAAACATTTGCACTAAGAGCTTTCGCAGTGAGTGACCAATTTGACCCGTCATCTCTTTGTTATTCATACTAAAATTCAATTTAATACAAGAACTCTTCCCATATTTTGAGCATTTATACGTGACTAAATATTAGAACGCGATATTTTCCCAAGTCACGACTGTGACGACTGAGATTAATATAAACGAGAAAGAGAGACTGGGATAAAGTCTAATTTACTCTCGACCACCGAGACATAACTTTTTGCGTGGATAGAATAGACAGTTTGAGAAGACAACACGCAATAACATGGAGGTCAAGCTAATTTTAACAATAGCTGTTCTTCTGCTAGCGACAAGTGTTCATGTAAGGAGAATACATCATATTCTTATATTTCAAATTATTTAAAAGTAGGTAGGCTTTTCTATGCATTGTTATTTCCTATTTAATTTATCACCATTTTTGCAGGGAGGAAGAAATGGAAAACATGGAAAAAATGGAAAGAATATTGGTAAAATGATGCATTCATGCATGGGCCAACCACTCAATCTTACCAACCTAACGCCAGCAATTGATGATTGTTTGGATATAAAAATCAAGGAAGTGATGGAGGCGTCTGCGAATTCCAACAAAGGCAAAAAGGGCAAAGGAAGAAAAAATAAGGAGAAAAAAATGGCCAAGCTATCGAAAAAACTTAGAAAAAAGGTTGAGATAGTTTGCATTCAAACAATTAATTAGAAGTAATTAGAAATCATTCAATCAAGAATCTTTTAAAATTCTGATAGTGTATGGCTGATTGCAAGTGGAACTCGTTTGGACTGGTAAATTATTGGCTAGATTTTTGTAAACTTGATGTACATTATATATTAAAGGAAAGAATATTGGTAAAATGATGCATTCATGCATGGGCCAACCACTCAATCTTACCAACCTAACGCCAGCAATTGATGATTGTTTGGATATAAAAATTAAGGAAGTGATGGAGGCGTCTGCGAATTCCAACAAAGGCAAAAAGGGCAAAGGAGGAAAAAATAAGGAGAAAAAAATGGCCAAGCTATCGAAAAAGCTTAGAAAAAAGGTTGAGATAGTTTGCATTCAAACAAATTAAAGTAATTAAAAATCATTCAATGAAGAATCTTTGAAAATTCTGATAGTGTATGGCTGATTGCAAGTGGAACTCGTTTGGACTGGTAAATTATTGGCTAGATTTTTGTAAACTTGATGTACATTATATATTAAAAGTATGCGCATAAGTATTTGAAAATATTCGTGTGAAGATTCCAAATACGACTGAGGATGGATTTTACGACTCATCAGAGATAGATATGACAGATTTTCTGGAAGTATTCCCAGAGGAAGCAAAGGAGTCTTTGCAGACAGGAATCATGGCGTGTTATAATAGTTCGAAAAGTAAGTTACATGTCTCAAATATGACTTTGTACTATTACCCTTATTATGGTCATGATAATGAGTAGATAACAAAATGACAACTTCATTTTAGTCATACCGTTGAGAAAAGGTAAAGGTATGAATGTTGCAAAGCAAATGTGTTCCAGAAACAAAAAGTTGGTGAAATGCTTCCAAAGGACAATGAAAAAAGTAATTTGATTTGATAATAATTCATATTATCGATTTCAAAATCCTTTAATTGAAAGACCATTTTTTTTAAAATTTAGTCATGTAGATCAGGTAGACAAGACAAAGGAACCGCGCCTCCAGCAAAACCCGTTTCTCCTCAGTCACCAGTAGCACCTCACACCAATGCATCTTCCACTGGTAACGGTACAATGAAAGCACCTACGAATGGTACAACAACGGTACCTGCATCAACACATCCGGCTTTATCGACTACCGTAAAGCCAGCGTCGATAGCACCATCAACTCCAGGAACGAATGACAACAATGATGACACTGTAGAGGATGATGACGACGACGAAGAAGATGAGGACGATGATGATGACGAGGAAGAGGACAGTGAGGAAGAATCCCCTAAAGCTATACCTTCCACTTCCGTCGATATGACAAAGCCTATTACTAAATGAATTTCTTGCAAGGATCATCAAATGACGAGGAAGAGGACAGTGAGGAAGAATCCCCTAAAGCTATACCTTCCACTTCCGTCGATATGACAAAGCCTATTACTAAATGAATTTCTTGCAAGGATCATCAGAACAACCTAAATCACGTTAGGAGTCGTAGTTAAGAATTCCTTTTAATTTTATCTGACTTATGCTATGTAATAAGTTCTGTCTGTCTAGAGTTAATTGATCGCATGTAAAAGTGACTTTTAACCTAAATCAACCATTCAAAAATAAATTCTGGTAAACATGCCTTGTTGCAAAAAATCATTGGGATAAAATCACACGTGTTAATCTCTGACTCAGTTCAGATTGGTAGGGCCAAAACCCTGTTAAAATCGTATTACAAAGAACAAATTGTATTTTTAAAAAACCCAAAGCAATTCAAAGCATGCAAATATCATACCACACAAAAAGTATTTAATAGAAATAGTGTGCAATAAAGTTCGCCGGCCAAATCAATGAAAGTTTGTTCACGTTTAACATGCAATCTGCATTTTATTGAAAGTATTTCATGCAAAAAAATTAAAAAAAAGTGTTGGTGGGCTCAAATTCATTCATAGACTCCGTAACTACGTCATTTCACAAATAAATCGACAGCGATCTTTGATGCCTCTGAACACATATTTGATTACATCCCCTTAAAAAGCTCAGAAAATCATCCCACATCTTTTACAGAATAGAATGGTTCGAATTGTCTCCTTATTTATTTGTTGAGACACTACAACAAACGTTTAACCTCTTCCTATCTGCGTCATGCTAGTTGACCTGACATGCAACCCATTGAAAGCAAATTATTCCAAAATCATGGAATCGTACGGTATCTATAAAATATGAAATATTGTATATAACCGCAGTAGTTTCATTTCCTTCACATTTATCGTTCGATTTTTACTCCGTCGGCGGAATTATTAAGATCTACATATCTCATACAATAAAATCCCAATATGAGATCCCTTGTACTTTTAGTTGTGGTAGCCGCGATATGCGTCGTTTTAGTAAGTGCGCCGTTTTTTAATTTCAACATTTAATTTTCTAGGAACCACGATCTCATTTGAATATCTATCACAGGTTCCGGTCAATGCTGGAAAAGGGAAAGGCAAAGGTGGCTGGTTTGGAGGGAAAATGAAGAAATGTGGAGATGGAGAAATAAACCAGCAGGAGGCTTTTAAGGGCTTTAAAGAATGCAAAGAAGCCATGAAAAACGCAAAGCCAGAGACTACTGAACCTCCTTCAGAGCGCCGCCGCCGTAGTCCTCATGAAGGTGGTGGACAAGGAGGAAAGCGGAAGGGTTGGGGAGGAAAGAGAAATAAAGTAATTTAATAGATATACAATTATTGAGCGTATAATGATCGTAACAAAAATATAAATGGATCTTTAATCACGTTTAACACCATTTTCAGTGTATGATGGTTTGTAGCTGGAAACATACTGGTATGGTAAGTATCTCTCCGAAAGCAATTAAGTACACCCATCAAACTTTTTCAGCTTTAAAAATGAATTATTTCGATAATTTAGTTGAGCAACGACACTGGCAGCTTTAATGAAGCAGGCGCTCAAGCCTACGTCGATAAAGTATATCCGGAGGCAAAACGAAGTGAAATTTTTGAAGCGTTCAAATCATGCAATACTGAACACGGTTAGGTTTAAAATCAACTTGTGATTTGTGAGAAAATTGGTTTTTGAATCATCATTTTAATCTTCGTTTTTGATTACAGGTGGAAAGTTCTCAATGGATGACAAATGCAAGGGATATGGAGATTTCCAAAAGTGTATTATGGATTCCCATAAAAAGGTGAGAATAATCAAATTGTAAAACGGTATCTACCAAAGTTCAGTCTAATACTTTTAAATGACCAATTCCTTTCTATATTAACTCCTGTACTTGAAAATAACTAGGTTTGTGGGTTAGGCAAGGGGAAGGGAGGAGAATCAAAAGACCCACCTCCACCAGCACCAGAAGGCGAATCAGAAGATGAGTAACTCGATAACGCCTCCAATATTAACTCCCGTAATCTAAATCTCGCTTTGAAGCAATCTTTTTCTTGTACTTTTGCAACAAAAAAATTGTACCTATCTGGTCCATTGTTCTTTTAAGAATTCTGAAATAAAAATAAACGAAATATAAAAAGTAAACTCACGATTGTGATTTGTGACATTGAAATGTTGGGTCTAAAAAATTCTTTGCATTATATTTGACTAATGCGCGTACCCGACATATTTTTATTGTGGAAATTGGAATCAATCCTTATCTTCTTAAATAACATTGGTTTGAATTATTCGAGTTTCTAACTGTTTTGGTTTGCTATTAAAATCTTTCATCATGAAAATTAACTTTGTGTACGTATTTTTAATACATTTATCAATTACGTTCGCCAAGAAATGCAAAGAGAAAGGTTAACGCGTTAGTGAATAGTGATTTATTGCATTGCAGTCGAATCTGACTTCATAGAACGATCTTATCGGACTATTGGACTGAGTGAGTCTAATGGTCTGCCCGAACCTATTGGTCACAAGGTTCTATTGAGAGACATACCTAGACAAAGTAGTCAGATTTGACTGATATGAGTATTTATCGACATTATTTGGATCCAAAGAAACGAAAAATGATCTTTCCAGTTTAAAAGACAGGTCCCTACTGGAGGAAATTATCAACGTTCAACCAGGATCATCATTTCAAGAAACGGTTCGGTCGAAACATCATGCAGCACAAGGTTCCGTAACAATAACCAAATCTAAAATCCAAAGTAAGTTAATAGATTAGGTAATTGAAACGTGGAAGTCTTGCCTTAAATTGTAGTCACTTGTATGTTTCTTTTTCTCACATTCTTCATGATAGCACACAAGATTGGAAAAATACATCATTAAAAATGTCCAAACCTTTACCATACCAAATAACCCCTGTGTTCTAATAAATTAGGAACTTTAAATAGGAATTTTTTGAACATAGTAGTATATGAGAGATATATTCCTAGTTCATCTTAAGCCATAAATATATTGTTTCCCAATAAGATTTTGTTAATTAATTCTATTTTTCCTGAGTCCGTGGAATTGCAAAACAGTGGTCATACAAGGGACAAATTATGGACATGCTACGTCCTGTTTTGGATCATGTTTCATTTGTCATTATAATCAAGCTGTGTGCGTCAATCAAAATCTAAGCTTTGATATTCAGCAAATTCAAATTGTAAATCGTGTAGCCTTTCTCTATTCCAACCCCAAAACGCTTTTCCACATGTGCATATGAAAAAATAAACTAAAAGCACCTTGTCGGTGGTGGTATGACGAAAAAATGCAAAATGCAGATATAACATTTTTAATCAACAGAACATGCAAAATTGCGTGCCAAAGAATAAGTCAAATCTAAAGAATCAAAATGAGCTATTTTCCCTTCATTTTGAATTAATTTCATAATTAAGCATGATTGACATGTTATTCCACGTAGATAAATAATATAAATGATAGGAGATACTGAAGGTGGTTAAAATCTTTATCTAGTTTCAATACGCATTCCAGAAGAAACGGCTCTGAAAAACTTCGGCTCTGTAGATCACATTTATTAGCAATATTCACTGGTTTTGTTAGCAATAAGTTTTATTGAGGTGGCAAACCAATAATATTTTCCAATTACCAAGTCAAATCGATAAAAATGAATAAACTTTTGTGCCTAGTTTATGGCGTTTCTTGCCTACTCGCGGTCGTTCACGTAAGTTAAAGTTTAAATAAACCATGATCTACAGCATTCAAATATTTCTCCGAAAATGTGAATTTTTAAAAATATGATTTGCAGGCCTCCTCGATAGTTTACAGGCAAAAGCGTGGAGCTGATTATCATAAAAAAATGATGTGCCTGGGAAAGGAAATTGACTTGTCGGAATGCTTTAAAGGATGGAGTGAATGTGCTAAGGAACTTGCACCAGAAGACATGAAAGTCTTCGAGGCAGCCGATACTACTGTGGAAAAGAAAAAGGAAATTGGACAAAAATTACATACAAATCAAGCAAGTTGACTAAAAATTTAAAAATAAGATTTAAGAAGTCAATTTGGCTTTAATCATATAATTCCCTTCAAATATTCCTTTTAATATTTACTTTCCTTATAGTGCATAGCCGTTTGCCAATGGACACAAACACAGACATCTTGTGCGTAAAACATATTTATAAATGTTACCCAACCAAAAATATAAAGTTCTGACAAGTTGAAATTTTTTAAAGGTCAGCGCTGACGGTGCTGTAAATCAAACAGCAATTGATGCTTCGATAGATCATATATACCCAGAAGGTGCTCGTGCAGGTTTAAAAGTCAGGGATGGCCAAGTGTAGCAAAGAAAACCGTAAGTGTATCTATTTTTTACACGTACATAAATTATTAAAACTAATCAATAAAATTATGCGAATATTTTATAGCGAATGCGTTCAAGAACGACAATAATTGTGCAGCACACAAAGGATTTGAAGAGTGCATCGGGAAAAGCTACATGGAAGTAAGAATGCTTACATTTTATTGTGAATGTGTGGAATATGCTGATTTTCGGGCTCTAAATTTTAATTGTTCACATAGGTCTGCAAAATCCAGCATGCACCACCAAGTGATCCAACAGAGTAATCCTATTGCAAAACTTTTTGAATTGACTACGTTAATACAATAACGCAAATGCTGGTCACAGGAATTTAAATCAATTGTCCAATTTTGTCAAAATGAATAAACCAATCTTAATTTCAAGCCAAATGTCTCAATTTTGGTAGGATCTCGCTTCCTATTCTTAAAAATGTCTTTAATCGGGAAAAGCTACATGGAAGTAAGAATGCTTACATTTTATTGTGAATGTGTGGAATATGCTGATTTTCGGGCTCTAAATTTTAATTTTTCATATAGGTCTGCAAAATCCAGCATGCACCACCAAGTGATCCAACAGAGTAACAACTTTTTGAATTGACTACGCTAATACAATAACGTAAATGCTGGTAACAGGTATTTAAATCAATTGTCCAATTTTGTCAAAATGAATAAACCAATCTTAATTTCAAGCCAAATGTCTCAATTTTGGTAGGATCTCGCTTCCTATTTTTAAAAATGTCTTTGTTCTCTCTGTTCACCAAGAAAGAAAGAGAGCCAGCCGCCTTGTCATAATCACACACTAAACCGTAGTCCTTCAAATTGGCATACTATTCCAGATTGGGCCTAAAAGATCTACAATAAGATTTTAGTGCTGTTTTTGTCATCGTCTCGTACTATTATTACCCCTCACGATGATGATACATATCATAGATCCTTTTTAGAGTCCAATTTTGTCAAAATGAATAAACCAATCTTAATTTCAAGCCAAATGTCTCAATTTTGGTAGGATCTCGCTTCCTATTCTTAAAAATGTCTTTGTTCTCTCTGTTCACCACGAAAGAAAGAGATCCAGCCGCCTTGTAATCATCGCATACACTTAACCGTAGTCCTTCAAATTGGCATACTATTCCAGATTGGGCCAAAAAGATCTGCAATAAGATTTTAGTGCTGTTTTTGTCATCGTCTCGTACTATTATTACCCCTCACGATGATGATACATATCATAGATCCTTTTTAGTTACTTTAATCATCATCTTTACTTCAATCATCATTATAATCAAATTATGAATACTTCGTCGTTCAAATAGTAGACTTGATCTTCAATGTAAAAAATACAGTGGTAAGGTGACGCACAAAGTCGAAAAGTGCTACACTATGCATGCATGCTCCTGCTCCATCTATCAAAAATACCATTATCAAATCAAATGCATTGTGTAGTATTACTACTGTTTATTACGTAAAGGGATGCTACACGTCAAACATTGCGGGGATGATTCTCAAGCTTACCCTCACCCACCATATATGTACTATACCACACAAAAGAACGAGAATGCTCCTGCTGCTGCTGTCGTCGTCGGTCTGTCCTGTCCATTTCCATACATGAAATAAAAAAGCGAATGAATTGAATGGCTATTTGCTGATTGCTGTGCATCCCCAATTTTCATTGTCAAAAGGAGAGGGAATTCAGGCAAAGTCGGCTCGGCTCACACAGAAGAGAAGACTTGAAAGGAAGTCTTGGATTAAGTGATGGGCATTTAAAACTTTTAAAAAATATTCGGATGTATTTAAATTTTAACAAAGATAGCATTATAATCACTTCTAACTTACGTGCAAAGTTTGTTTTGGTGTAGTCAAGTTGGTTCATCATCACCTTTGTACTACTTGAACGGGAATATTTTAATAAAGGAAGTAATTTCATCATCGAAAATGTCGGCAGGTAAGTTGTAACCTTTTCGCGCCGCTCGCTTTGTTATAAATATTAATTATAATTTTAAGATGCTTTAAAGTCTGATTAGTCCGCTAACTGCAATAGATATTATGTTTGGTACAAATATTTTTCTTGTTTACTTTAGGCGTCTTTGATGAAGCTGTGGAAGAGAGGGTAATTAATGAGGAGTACAAAATATGGAAGAAAAACACTCCGTTTCTGTACGACTTGGTAATGACCCATGCTCTGGAGTGGCCCTCTTTAACTGCACAATGGCTCCCCGATGTCGTTAGGTAAGTATATTGTATGACAACGTTGGACATCATCAAATGTTGAAATCTCGGACGTGTGGAAGTTACATATAAAAATTGTTTACTTGTTGATGACATACTTTCATAGGCCGGAGGGGAAAGACTATTCTGTTCATCGCCTGATCCTTGGAACTCACACTTCTGATGAACAAAATCATCTTTTGATTGCTTCTGTGCAATTGCCTAACGAAGATGCTACTTACGATGCAACACATTACGAAAGTGAAAAAGGTGATTTTGGAGGATTTGGTTCGGTTTCAGGGAAAATTGAAATCGAAATAAAGATCAACCATGAAGGTAATTAATTTTCAAGTCAATTTTGAGTTTGTTCTTGGCACCAAATAATCAGTATCATTATTAACGAATGGTGTCTTGGGTGCATTGTTAGGCGAAGTAAACCGGGCGCGTTACATGCCGCAAAACCCATGTGTCATCGCTACTAAAACCCCATCCTCAGATGTACTTGTCTTCGACTACACTAAGCATCCATCAAAGCCGGATCCAAGTGGAGAATGCCATCCGGACTTGCGACTTCGCGGCCACCAAAAGGAGGGGTATGTTTGAAGATTTACGTTCAAGCTTATTTTTAGTTTCGAGATTTAAAATGGAGAAATTGTATGAGCGTTTTTCTTTCTTATAGTTATGGTCTCTCTTGGAATCCGAACTTGAACGGCCACTTGCTCTCCGCGTCTGATGATCATACCATTTGCTTGTGGGACATCAATATGGCACCAACAACTCAAGGACGCGACCGAATCATTGATGCTAAAACCATTTTTACTGGACACACCGCTGTTGTTGAAGACGTTGCATGGCATCTCCTGCACGAGAGTTTGTTTGGATCTGTTGCTGATGATCAGGTATCTTTTCGTTGACCAAATCATATAAATTCTTATCTAATTGCAAGTTCAAGAAGACAAAATGTGTAGAAGCAGGATTGAGTTAAATTAATTTTTGAAAAATCTTTATCACAGAAATTAATGATCTGGGATACACGATCAAACAACACCAGTAAAGCAAGTCATACCGTTGATGCGCACACTGCAGAGGTCAACTGCTTATCTTTCAATCCTTATTCGGAGTTCATTCTGGCTACTGGCAGTGCTGAATAAGGTAAAACAATTATTTGGAGTATATTTTTTTTACCATTTATCGACGTAAAACACTTCTGCAATCTTGTCTAATATTTTTATTGTGATGATAAGTAATCAAAAAGGCTAAAACGTTTATATATCGACCTTTAAGATAAAAAATATTGAGCAATCACTCACTCTTAAATAATTGTAGGCAATTAAAATTTATTTTGATTACTATTACTTATTTGATGCAATTTGATTAAAATTTCATTTAATGACAACTATTAGGTGTGGCAAATGGCCGAAAACATCTATAACGATGAAGACCCTGACACTGCCGCTGCAGCGTCTACTGCTGCTGGAACGTCTGCCGAAATGCTAGAAAACTAAAGACGGAAGATTCTCGTATGTTTCACTTTGTTAATAGCATTTGAATTTGAAGCAACTCGTTTATGTAATCTAAAAGATGTACTATAACGAAACATTTTTTAAGTTTGTACTCTGACAAAAAAAAACTATGATTTAGATACATGTAATATAAGGAAATGATAAGTCGTAATTAAGGAATTAGACCACTTGAGTTCATGATTAAATACCCAGGTAAGGTTGATTTGTAAGGTATTAACATTTTCTTATTATTATCGTTGTGAAAGATTCCGATGCTCAAAGTATTTCCCTACGTACGTATACCTAATACCTAAGTTAAAATATAATTGTTGAAATCTCGAGCAACTAAACCTGTGAGATTTACAAGATGCCGATGAAATAAATGATATTTATGTGGGTACGTCAACGCTAATGACTTAGTTGTAAATTATTAGGAGTATTACGTACATGTTGGTATGTCCTTGTCAAGGTTCCCATAACGCTCTCAAAAATCATATACTCTTGGAATTTCTTCACCTGAGTCTTCGAATTTCAATTTATAGGCGAATGTTCGTTCATACACACAGCTAAAAGTCCATACGCATTATAATATATTTATGGCATACGTTAGTGCACTAATCACTCAAAAATGGATCCAGATGAATCACACGCGACTTTAGACGCTAGTACGGCATTTTCTCTTACAAATTTCAATTAAACGACTTAATGCTTATGATATTCGTGTAATATTACTTTAGCCGCTTCGAAGACGGCCGTTGATTCCGAATCAAAAGCTAACTTAGCCGCTCGAAGACAAACTCGCATTGAGGAAAGTGCGCAAGAAGCCGCCGAACGTCGACGGATATGGACTATGGCTGCTGCTTCGGCAGCGGAAATGATTAAAGAGTTGTCCAGAAAGACGCCTCCACAACTTGATGATGTCACACGAGTGTTTGCCCCAATCAGTAATTTATATTCGTCATATAGTTCGCAGCATTTATTAAATGAAGCCGATTACAACTGAATGAGAGGAATTTTTAAAAATTAGCACCCAGTGAATGGGCAGAAAAACGAAAAGTTGTCGCAAATTTGCGCGAGGGTGAAGTGGAGAGTGAGGAGGTTCCAGATGCCCAGGTAGCTGAGGAGCTGTTCTACGACCTAGATGTGACGGATGATGATTTGGGTATGTTTCTTGGGGCGAGTGACAAAGAATTGAAACAAATGTACAGAGGATCTTCAGGAAACGTTTACAAGGCTAAAGGAAGATTAAGCAGAGCTGGGTTTCCAAGTACGCCTCCAGCAGCCACGAAAGCAGAGCGAAAGTCTGTTACCGAAGTTCCTCGGAAAAAGTCTTCAGTCGCCAGAGATAGAGATAGCATGGGTGAGCTAACCCAAAGAACATCAATGGCTGTAACAGAACACGGATCTGACCATGAGGAAGG